>JASCIV010000379.1:0-22118 GCA_030374735.1 Gracilaria caudata
TTTATATATATTTCCCCCTCTCTCCCCCGCGCTCCCCCTTTCTCCTTCGCCACCGCCCACCTGCACATGAATTCGTTCAGCGGCGTCAAGCGCGCGCGCTCGGAGGGAGAGGTGTCCGTGTACGGCGCCGCCGCCGGCGCGCCGTTCGCGCACAGCGCGTCGCACCGCGTGCACAAGCGCGCGCGCCGCGTGTGCGAGCCGCGCGCGCCCGAGCTGGTGGCGCTGCTGCGCTCGGACCGCTTCGCCGTGCGTCGCTTCAACGCGCGCGCCGCGTTTGTGAGCGCGCTGCCCGGCGGCGACGGCGTGTTGCTGCAGATGTTATCGCTGTTGGGAGGCGACGCCACCGCGTTGCTCAGCATCATTGACCTCAACACGTTCCAGCCCAACATTGCGTCCGTCATCAACGACTACAACGCGCGCGGCGTGAGTATGACCACGCTCAACGTGCGCGGCCATTCGTTCTGCCCCGCCGACAAGCAGATGGTGCTCACCAGCTTCTCGTCTGCGTATGGACATCACCGCGTGGCGTGTGCGCTGGTGCATTACGTCGCCAACTCGGTGTTTCGCGCGCAGCGCACCATGTCCATCAACATTCTCAGCGGCGGCGGCGTGCGCGACGTGCTCATCGCCGAGTGGTGCAACATGTACAAGCTCAAGACGCGCCTCACCCCGCCGCAACTCATCTTCGTTCATTGCGACTCGCGCGCGTTCCTGCTGCCGGTGGTGGTATGAAGTTTGGTACGACACGAACGACGGCGCGCGCGCGCGGCCCGCAGTAAACTCATGCTCATCATCACACTGCCGTTTTCTCTTTTTTTTTGCAAAAACATACAGCCGCGCAGCGTCGCAATTCTTTTTTTACACGTGAGACAGGCTCGCTGTAGAGCGCGCGCCGCAGACGAGCGCCCAATGTTACCCGCCCTTGGAAACCTCCTCCGCGTTGAGATTGGTTGCCTTCTTGATCTCCGCCTTCATCTCTAGCAGGTAGCGCACGCGATTGAGCCGCCGCGTGTCGCGTCGAATCACGTACATCACGTCCATCAGGTCCGCGCGTTCCCTCTTGTTGCACATCGCCACCTCCGTGCTCTGCTCCATTCGCGCGCGCACGTCGAGAGCCGCCCCTCCGCCGTCAGTCACTGCGCTGTGCCGCGCGCGCGCGCGTTCGGTGCAGACGGACAGGCACTTACCTTGGCGTTGAGCGCGCTGATGTACTCCAGAACGATTTCCTCCATCAGCTTGACCGACTCGGCGCGCGGATTCTGGCTGTCGCCAAAGCCGCTCATCATCTGTCGCACTTGGTTATGGCGCGCGTCAGCGCGCATGCACTGCGCTTCGTGGTCGCGGAGCGCAACGGCTTGACTAACTTACACTCGGCCGAAAAGATGCGCGGTAACGCAAGCTGACGACTTGTTTGCTCGTCGCCGCTCGTCTGCGCCGGCGGCGTCATGCTGCCTGCTGACGCACCTTCTTCGTCGAAAGGGGGACGGCGGAGAGGAGGAGGGGGAGAAGGGGGGGGGCCCGTACCGCCGTCGATTAATACAAGGGCACACTCCACACGCCGCTCGCCGCGCGCCGCTCGCCACCCTCCACGCTACACTGCGCGCTGCGCATGCGCGCGCAATTACAGTCTGCCGTCCGCATTACAGTCGCTTCTCCCGCCAAAACGAACCGAAACCGAAACCGGAAGCGCAAGCGCAACCGCGCCACGCCCCTTCGCTTCGCAGCGCGCGCCTCCGTCATCCGAGACGTCCTCGCGTGCGCGTGGCGCGCCGCCTCTTGCGCGCCCGCGCCTCCCGCCCGTTCTCTCGAGCTCCCATTCGCTCTCCGTGCGGAGCGTCGTCTCCGTCGCTGCCGTCTGCATGGCGCCTAAACACCCGCTCGCCGCCGCTAGCACCGTCGCCAAGCGCCGTCGCCGACAGGCCACCGTGCGCGCTTTCTTCGCGCCGCGCACGCCTGCCGTCGGCTCACAGCGTGCGTCTGACAAGCACACACTGCCGCAGTCGCAGCCGCAGCCGCAGCTGCAACCGCAGTCGAAGCCGCAGCCGCAGCTGCAACCGCAGTCGAAGCTGCAACCGCAGCCGCAGCCGAAGCCGTCACCGCCGTCACCGCCGTCTCTGCCATCACCCTCGTCACCGCCATCTCTGCCGTCATCGCCGTCTCTGCCGTCCCCGCCGTCTTTGCCGTCTTGCCCGTCGTCGCAGCCTTCGCAGCCTTCGCATCCGCCCGCCACGCCGCCCGCTTCAGCCGCGTCGCCGCTTCTTGCGTGCGTACGACTTACGCGTGGCATCGATGTTGCTCCGCGTCGCGCGGGCGAGCCGTTGCGGCTCTGCGCTGCCGCATTGTGTGGCATCGATGTGCCACCCGTTGTCACCGCTGCCGCTACCCCGCGAGCCGCTGTGCGCTCCTCCATGCGACTCAGGAGCGCCACTCTTGCTTCTGTAGCAATCAATGCGCCGTGTGAGCACGACCCCATACTGTCTGACTCGGACTGCGAGACAAAGCCCTCCTCATCAGTGAAGCTATCGTCCGCATCCGATTCTCCTGTTACCGTCGAGTCTGATGACCATTCAGAGCAGCCAATCTCTCGACTGTCGCGTCGCAACCGGAAAAAGCTTCCAAAACGTCCGAAGAGTAGCCCTTCATCCTTTTCTTCCGCCTTTTGTCCTATCCGCACCCGCCCCAAATCGGCATCATCTCTCCCGCGCAACTCGCAAACCAACGACTCTGCAGACAACCAACGTGTGGCCCCTTCTGTTGCTCATAATGCGCCTGCGCCGCCAAAAAAGAAGCTGCATCCGTTCTTCGCAGCTACTGCCGCTGCGGTCAGTACTGCAAAGGAGCGTTCCAAAACTTCTAAACCGGTGCTCCCGACCGTCGATGCCTGGCAATGCCCATCTGCTACGGTTCATGTCAATTCAGTGCCGCCTAGCCACCCATGGCGCCCCAAACCCCAGCTCTGTACAATCACCTCTCACTCCACACGCAGTGAAGCCACTGCTTCTTCGCCGCCACCCATAACTCCTTCATTTCATCACCCCTTTGATTCTGTTTGCACAGCTGTCTCACCAGTTTCTCCATCCGTCTCGCACCTTTCTTCTCCGTTTCAGGTCGTAGAGCACACTTCCAAGAACACCAACCTATGGGCCGAGGCCTACAAGAACGACAGTCGAATCGATGTCATTAACGGCTCCGCCATCAAAACTCTAGTGGACTGGCTTCAAAAGTGGTATGAAGCGCCACAAGAAACCGCCGACGATTCAGACGCAGATTCCAGTGACAGCTATCTTGTCGACGAGTCCAACAATAAGGAGCGCGTCGCCGTTGTAACTGGCCGTACAGGATGTGGCAAGTCCACTGTCATCGCCACAGCTGCCCGTCACGTTGGTCTCTCTGTTCTAGAGATCAACGCCTCGACTTGCCGCACCGGGAAAAAGATCCGTGAGATCATTGGCGATGCGCTCAACACTCATAGAGTCACGCACACTCGATTCAAGTTTTCTTCTGCCAAAACTGATGGGAAAAAGGAGCGGGGAAGGCCTAAGTCCAGAACTCTCATCGTTTTTGAAGACGTTGACCAATTGCAGGATGACGAGAAAGGGTTTTGGACTACTTTCCAAAAGCTTGCCACGGCTGGCGATTGTCGTCGTCCGATTGTATGCACCGCCACCACCTTCAGTTCGCAGATGCGCCATGTCTTCGCTGAGGTCAAACAGCCGCTGGAAGCTGACATGCAACGACTTCTCATCAACGCAAGAGTGGACCAGGCCTTAAACCCACCTCCCTTGTCATATAAACATATATGCTTCTCGAGAAGAACCGAGCGTCAGTCCTTGGCGGTATTGGCCCGTGTTACTGGCTCGGAAGCCGTTAAGAGTATTGTGGACATGAAGGAGAGTTTGGCGCTCTTATGTCCAAACGACACGAGAAGAGCGATAAACCTCCTGCAGTTCTGGGGTTCGACCGGGTTGGTCATTCCAGAGGAAGCGTCTACGGAACAGGACATCGCAAGGCGACTCGCTGAAGCACAGGACCGAATCAGCTTTGATGTGCTCACAGCTCTAGTCCAAGACTTTGTCACATCTTTCCTCTTCCAAGCTGGGTCATGCAACTACTTGATCGAAATGAGCAAAGCCCCATCACTGAAACACCAAAATTCACACTGTACAGAAAAGTCTGGTGGGCAAAGTGCTGTGCTCGATTCGTGGTGCGAGTCTCTCGATGCTCTCAGCTCAGCAGATGTAATCCGAGGCCAGGCTGTTAATGAGAAACTGAATAGAAGCACTGCTTCAGCCGGCAATGCGAAGGAACTGTGTATGCATACAGATCTAGAGAGCCTTCTCATAGAGGCGGAAGAATTGAATTGCGCGGCGATACGCTTCTCTAAGAAATACTTGTCGTTTGCAAGTGGTACACAACAACTCAATGATATTTCAAAGGCGGCACTGGAAGACTTCCCGTCTTTGAGACGCCACGCGCCTCCTAATACACCGTACTCTCGCCAGTCGATATTGTCAGAATACATCCCAACACTAAGAACTATGGCCGCAGAGCACGGAAGGCAGCGTTCGAAACGTAAAGGAAAGCAAGAAGGGGAGCGATACGTGCGACGAACTAGATCGCGATCTAGAAAGGACGGATTCTCGGCCCTAGATCTTGATCCAGAAACGATTTCAATCCTAAAGAAGGCATCAATACGAAGACAAGAGAGACAATTACCCATTAAATCCTCCCAATAGCGCAAGCTGTATGGTTTTTGGAAGTTTCCCGCTCTAAGTTTATGGAGTTTCTGTTTGATGATAGTTAGCTGTTTTGGTTTCAAGTTGTGCTAGATTTTGCCGCTCGCTTTTCGACTTCGTCGAGGCATTCTGTATATTCAGCAACAAACCGTTGCATCTGCCTGTTCGCAGAAACAACTGGAAGGATTGATTGCTTCAGAAGCTTGCGGCCACTCATTCCGAGCACTTTCAAGTCAGTTTCTGGTTGATTGATGTTTAGAAGCACATCACAGAGCTCACGAAGACGCATTATACAATTCTCAACATCATCGCTAACAGCGGCAGCTATCCTAGAGGCATAATTTGTGAGGTAATATCTGTAGTCACTCGCAGAACCGAGAACGATGGCAGACTCCATCAGCGATTCTAAATGAGCGAGAGACTCGACTGCTGATCTTCGAAGATCCCCCATCCCAGATAGAGAGGGCAAAGGCCGACTGTCAAATGCTCTCGCTGATTGCAGTGACCTTAGAATACCAACAGGTCCCGACGCAGGAACTATACGGGTGTAGTCAGAGTTCGGAGAATTGTCATCAGCGACACGCAACCATGAGCTAAAGTCCCTCGAGTAAACGAATACGTGCCCATCTGACAATACAAGAATAGGCTCCCCATAAACAGTCACCCGGCACTGTGATATTTCTCGATAGAACGCGGCGCGACCTGTTTGATTTCCTTTTCCTTCCTCCTCAACAGGACGGGCAATCAGCGAAACTGCACTCCTCGCGCACACTAACCGCTTCTTCTTGACGTCAAAAACGGAACAGAGAGCACTGCGAGAAACGAGAACGGCATACCACTCTTCTGCAACGTTTTGTTGGTTATCCATCATGCTCTTATCCATTGTTTCAGGAGAAACTGTGATCGTTTCCAGAATGTAAGGGGCTGAGTCAATTGCTATAGGTGGAGTAAGTCTTCGACCAGACGAGGCAGAGTAAAAAAAGAGCGAAGCATCGGCTGTTCCAACGGCCACGAATTTGTTGGCTACCCCGGCTAATGCCGTTACCGGGGATGTCTTTGGAAAGAAATCTCTCCAGTGAACATCTCCTCCACTGGAGCAAATAACGACATAACCACCGCCATTCCCGTGATGCTCCTTTGACTCGAGCATCACGGGGGGAACACTTCTGCTAATCATTCGACATCGCCCAGGACCTTCGCCCTTACTCGGAAGAAGCATCATACTAAGCCCCATAACACTTGGTGCGTACAGGTGGGACGCATGTGAGACTGGTTTTGCTCCAGGTGGGACAATCTGCGCTGAGGCGGCAATGTCACCATTGGCAACGGAAGGATACACCCCATTCTGTTGCCGAGTCGTACTTGGTATTCGAGGTTCACCGCGAAGCGACGCTTCCTGTGCATTGACTCGCGGTCTTTTGGATGGCGACGGGAGCGGCACACTTGCAGTTGCTAACGGGGCATCGGCAAACATTGATGGAACAGAGGTAGCTAAAGGGGGTTTCGAAGAGGAAGTAGGCGCTGTGGGGAGCGTTGATACAGGGCGTGGAGTAATGCGTCGCTTGCCTCCTCGCACTCTGGTCTCCGTCTGAGAAGCGATGAAGTTTGGATCAGCAGGGGGAGTGGGTTTTTTCTTGACAGCTTCCGCTGCAGCCTTCACAGGAGCAGGCAGTTTATCGTTCGACGTCGGAGTCGTTGTCGGCTTGGGCGTGACAGTGTCGACTTGCGTGAGGTCCTCTGCAGAACTCTTGCCGTTTGTTTTTGTATCTTTGGATGTGAGTTCCATGCGAAGTTGTGTCGGAGTCTCTGCAATAGGTTTCGCGGACGTATTAGACCCTACACCCGCCCCAAACGCACGCCATGTTTCTGTCAGAATGGAGCGCATCTCCGTCTCTGAAACTACCTCTCCTAGTTCTTGAGCTTCAAAGCGAAAGTACATTGCGCTTCCATCTGTTGAACAAGCGACAAGGGTGTAACCATCCGTGCCCCATGCAAGGTCGATAACATCACTGTCGAAAAGGTGAGCTATTTCAAAGAATGGAGTTACCGCTGAAGCCTTCCAAATAGTGGCCCCGCAGTCTTTTGATCCAAGTGCCAAGCATGTGTACGTTGGCGTTTGCCCGTCCGAAGCGTTTGTAGATTGCTGCAGCTTGGTGTTGACCCGCGTGGAAGGCGTTGATGCACCTTTTCCTTGTGCAACTTCCGCGTGCTGCTGTTTGTCTCGGCTTTGTGGTTTTTGCTTATCAGAGTTGGCCTTCTTGGCGGCAGCCGCGGCTATTTGTGCCGGATGTGCTCTGTATAAACGAGGGGAGAAACGCGTACTGATGACAGGCTCTCGATGGCCCATGAAACCTATGTCATGGTCAAAAGCAGAAGATCTGGAAAACATCGGGGCTGTGTGCACGGCAGACCTCTTGCATGCATTCGTACAAAGCAGTTGGGTGCCGCACGGCGACCAGCTGAGTCGCAGATAAAAGGCCATGGAGTTCTCGCGATAGACAGCCGAATCAAACGGTTTAGAGATAACCTTCTCTGTTTTCCAGTCAGAAGTTCGCCATATTCTGACGGTCTTGTCATCACTCTGAGAGGCAATATAACGGCCGACAGGATCCCATGCGACGCCCTTTACAAGCCCCGCATGACCTCGGAGACAGACGAGTGTACGATGTGATCGGACATGCCAGATATATATCAGGTTATCAATGCTCGCAGACGCCAGGCGCTCACCGTCCGGGCTCCACGCCAAGTCTGTGACATCGCCCGCATGCGCACGCAGCGGCTTCCGAACGCGCCAATTCTCGCGCTGTCCAAACGCAGCAGACGCTTGAGTATCAAGCTCGTACAGCAGCACGACGGTATCATCAGCGGCTGACGCAAGCAACGAGCCGTTGGGGCTCCACCTCACGCAATTGACGGCAGATGAGTGCGAAGAAAGCGTTGCAAGCAAGGCACCGGCGGGAGGTTTATCAGACAAGGCTGCGCTGTTTACAGTGGGTTCTGTAGAAGAGCGCGTGGCCTTCTCAGCCAGAAACGAAAGCGACCAGATCTTGACGGCGCAATCCTGCCCGGCAGAGGCCAGCCGAGATCCGAATGGCTGGATGTCGACGCTGAAAATGGACACGGGAGCACTGGGGCGGCCATGACGAAGCCATGCGGGGAAGAACAGATGCATATGGACGGGGGTGCACCGGAGTGTCAAAAAAAAAGGGCGGGAGGCCACGCAGGCGGGAGGGAATGCGGTGGCTTGGCGCGAAGAACCGACAGGCGTTAGCGCGACGGGAAGACGATTCGCATTTTGCGAACACAGTGCTAGTGCCGCGCTGTGGGCGCACGCAACGAAAAAGCAGCGCACTCGTTCAATGGCGCCAAGCGCGTCTTTGACCATGCACGCTCAGCTCCTGCACCCCCGCACCAAACTCGTCCGTTGTGCTGCGATTCGAAACCTTCTTGGCGACGACGGATCAACGTGGCCACGCGGACTACGTGTCAAGGCATGAGACGTAACGCTCTGGCAAACGTAACAAAATTATGATTACAAGGGTAATAATGGGTAATAAAACAAGAAATAAAACCCAACTTCAAATTTATACGGAATGGCTTCTTCCACCGATACACTCGTGTTGATTTTGTTAATCTCGTAACTCGAACGTAAGAATTTCTTACTAAGAAACTCGAAATTGGTTGAAGAAGCCGTTCCGGACATTTTAAAAGGATTATAAATCTAATTCTATGCCCTTTCGGGAGTCAGCCCAGTAATTTTGCCCACGCAGTCTACGGTCAAGCGTCAAGCGCGATTGCGACCAATTAGGTCTCCGGGATCAGCTGGCCCTAGAAGACTGTCGTCTTCAAAGTCCGTTGAACCCAGGTCAACGGCTTCTTGCATATTGTTTAGCATACTGCCGATATTTCCGATATTGCCGAGCATCTGCTCTTCTTCGACGCCGGCGGACAAGAACGGCTGCAGTTCGTACGGGTAGTTTGCCCCACCGCCACCATTCACTTTTCCATTGTGATTTCCGGTGACGATTCCGAACTGAGACATGCCATCGACATGATCGAGACCGGCATTATCGATCGAACGCGCTCCGCTTGATGAAGGTTGCAACATTTCAAAAAGTTGAGCTGGGCCACTAGCCGCGAGAGCGCTCGGCGATTGTCTTCCATGCTGAGGATCATGCCCACCGTGCTCATTGCTTTTTTCACCAGCGGCTTCAAATGCAAGTTTCGGCCCTTCTCCTGCTACTTGTGATGGTCTTGGCCCCGGTGCTCTTGCTTTTGCATTCCCTTCACTCTTATTCTGTCTTCGCTTATCAGAGCTCCGAGAAGGGTCGGTCACGGCTCCAATTACAGAGTTCACATGAATCAAAGGATTTGAGCGGTCCGCTTGCATACTCCTTGATGCAGCCTTCATCTTAGCATTCACCGAAGATGCATTCTTCACGTCTGTAATCGTAGACCGAGGCGTCTGTGCAGCAACACTATTCCTTGATAGGTTGTTGCGAGCAAGTTGTCCCCTGTCTGCTCGGGACCGCTTCCCTCCACCAGAGGAGCGCGCTTTGGTGCGCGCTCTCGTGCGCTTTGAGGTGCCCGATCCCTGGGATGCCCTCCTTTCCACAGCAATACTGCCGCCTGATGCGGTACTCTTCTGAGATGGAGTACTTGCCCTGTTCGCTGGTGGATGTCTATCGCCCTTTCCTGAACGACTCTCCGCCTCTACATCCTCTCCAGCCTTAGTCTTCACGGGCATGCCCACACCAGGGGCGAGAGCAGTCGGTATGGTTGCAGACGGAGGAAGGCCGTTGTTGCCTTTAACCTTTGTGGACTCGTGGACTAGACGAGCTCGAGAAGCATCTTTTGTATCGATAGAACTTGCAGCCTGGCTTGGTGCAAGATTCTTTGCGCCATTACTCTGAACATTAGCACCGGATTTTTGATTAACAGTTGCCTCGGGTTTCATCTTAGTTAGTGCATCGACGTTATCCTTCTGTATGGAGCCATCCCGAAGCCTCTGAGCACCACGTTGCAATCTTTCCGAGATAGCCGCATCCTCAGAAGGCTTTTCACCACCGCTTCGGCTCTGATTTGGTACACCCTTTTCATTCTTGAGCGCTCGTGACTGTGCTCGTGAGTTTGCCTGTGACTTCTTAGTAAGACTAGCGATATTAGTCGGGTTACCTACGTTTGGCATAGATGCATTGACACCGCCAACTGAAATAGCATTCTGTGGTAAAATACCAGTGAGATCCTTGCCGTCCATGCAGGGTAAATACGGGAATCCTGGAGTTGACATGCCAAGAGAAATCCGATTGTTCGGCATCACAAAGCCTGGCGTCGCAGAAACTCTAGAACCTGAACCATTTGGAAGAGCTTGAGAGTGAGCCTGTAACGGTTGGGACATAGCCAAAGTGACGTCCCCCATCCTGAAAGCTGCCTGGAGCGAGTTGCCCTCAACATTCATCTTAGCAGAGTCCTGTTCGATAGCATGCGCAGGGTTCCGGGAAGCTGCGTGGCCAGCAGGAAAGGCATCACGCCGTTTCTGTGGGTCTTGAGCCTGGAAGGCCAGAGAGTTGGCCAGTGGATTCGAGCGAGCAGTGAGGCGCATTCCGTTTCGACTTGCGGCTTCGTGACTGAGATACCTTTGGTCGTTTCGAGTTGCCGCCACTGCCTGTGCGGTAATTTGGCGCGGTCTCATCAAAAGTTGCTGAGAGTGCTGGGGTTGGATGGAAGGCTGCTGCTGAGGTTGACCCTTCGAGAGGTTTTCAAGATCAATTGCCGAAATCTGTTGGGAAGCGTTCGGTTGCGGCTGTGTTTGTTGCTGAATCTGTTGGTGTTGTTGCGTTTGTGGTTGTGTTTGCGGCTGCTGCTGTTGGTTCGGCTGTTGTGGTTGCGCTTGTTGCTGAGAGTGCTGTTGCTGCTGCTGCTGTTGCTGTTGTTGTTGCTGTTGCTGCTGCTGCTGCTGTTGCTGCTGCTGCTGCTGCTGCTGCTGCTGTCTCTGTTGTTGTTGTTGTTGCGGTTGTTGCTGTGACTGCTGCTGTTGAGGCTGCTGTTGTTGCGGTTGTCGCGATGGTTGATGCTGTTGTTGTTGTTGATGGGAAAGTTGGTGAGCCACGCGTGGAGAAACAGAACTTGCAGGTGTATATCCAGAATACGACCGTCTCCTCTTGATGGGCGCAGCGGACTCCGATGCCGAGAACTGCATTCGAGATGGTGCATTATCGTTCGGGGAACTAGCAGGAGACTTCGGAGGTAAATGATGAGCAGTACGTTTCCTGGAAAGCATTGTTGATGAAGTCCCATTAGGGTTTGTGCGCGGCTGAGAGTCTTCTTGCACGGCACAGTCATAAGCGCGTTGGGCCGAAGTATGATCCATAGGGCCGCGACGACTAGCAGAACTTGCAGCATCATTCGACAGGCCCGGTGGAAGAGCATAAGCGCGTGACTTGGTTGTCGGGGGAGTAGGGGCTCGCATGGGCAACGGAGTTGATCCATGGATGCGCGATTGCATGTGAGACATGGGGTTTCGCGGATTATTTGCGGCAGCAGCCTCGGCAGCAGCAGCTGCCGCAACAGCTACGACGTGCGCGGCAGCCGGATCATTGCGAGGGTTTGTAGGTGTCAAAACGTTGTCAATGCCGTTAGGATCAACCATGAGATCAGACGTAAGCGTGTTGGTCAGAGACGAATCAAGCTGTAACGAGTTCGGCGTCATCTGTAACGGAAGGGCGCGACGAGGATCTTCACGTCGCATTTGACGAGAAAGCAAGGCCGGGTGATTATTGCGCATGGCGGCAGAAAGCTGTTGGGTGGAGAGGTTGCGCAGATGAGGCGGCAAAACATGGGCTGGGGGACGCTGACGCGCAGCGTTGACGAAGAGAGCAGAATGCTGAGCAACAGCAGGTGCATGGTTCGGGTGCGGAGCAGGCTGTGTGGGATCGACCTCGGAGGGGTTGGGGTGCATCTGAGACTGAGCTGCAAGAGGGTTATGAGAAGGATGTTGAGGGACGTTAGGGTTATGGTGCAGTTGATGTTGCTGTTGTGGCTGTTGCTGCTGCGGTGGGTGCTGCTGAGGGTGGAGATGGTGCCGTGGGATAGGGGTGCGCTGCACAAGATTGGTGGCGTAAACTTCCCAGAATATGGTGAACCACTTGCAAAGGAATGGGTTAGGGTTGTCAAGAACGGCGAGAGAAATTGGTTGCTCGTGCTTTCGAAGCTGGTCTATCCTCATACCCTGGACGGCATGGGTGTAACCGCGTTTTGTGAGATAATCCAAAACAAAGGACGGCAAAGCCTCTTCGGCGGTGGGCGCCATGTTTGCGTGTGACGAGTAACAAATAGGGAACAAGCGACAAATATGAGGCGGGTTTTGGGTGCCACGCGAGTGGTGAGGAGCGCTGGCGGTAGGGGAGCGCAGGAGCGTTGCGTGCGTCGGAGCGAACTGAAGAAGGGGGCAAAAAAGAAGGACAGAAACTACTGTTGGGCGCGGGGAGCGAAATCGGACGTGAGCGAGACGAGACGGGACGTGACGTGAGCTAGAAGAGAAGGGGGTGCAGACAACGGGCTGGAAGGCGAGGTGGGCAGAGGGAGGAGGGAGGAGGGAGAGGGAGCGCCGCTGGAGCGGGGTGCGGCCGCGCGAGGAAGGACGGGCTACGATGAGCGACGTTGGGGCGGAAGGCGGGGAGGGGGGGAGGGGAGGAAAACGGCAGGGGAGGACGAGGCGTGGAGCGATGACGACGAGCGTGGGAGTAGTGTCGAGCTGCGCGTGCTGCAGAACGCGTGAAGTGAGGCGCACTGCGCGCAGGTGCATTTTTTGTGCTCTTCGAGCGCGCGTCGCCAAGCAAAAGAAAAAACGGGCGAAAAATAAAGGCGTTTGATATTTTTACGGGCCAACGTGACGGCGATCGTCAGTCGCGCTCGATGCGGCGCAGGATTTCCTGCAGCACGCCGAGGAAGGAGCGGAATTCGGGCTCGGAGCACTCTCGACCAGGCGTTCGTGCGTGGCGGTAGAAGGCCACATACTGCGCGCACAGGTCCCTGTCCAGCTCGCCGTTCATGTGCGCGCGGATTCGCTCCAGGAACTCGGCGGCGTCGCACGCCAGTTCGCTCTTGGAGAAGTCGTTGGTGCCGCTGGGTCGGCCACACGCCTTGAGCGACTCGTTTCGCTTCAACGCGTAGTGCTCGACGATATGCAGCGAGCAGCCGATGAATGTATTGAAATGTACGCCGTCGTACTCGGAGCCGGGCGCGCCCCAGCCGCAGTCTTGCTTCCATGCCGGCACCACCTTTGTGGTGCGCTCCTTTTGTGCCTCATCCGCCACCAGTTGGTACGCATGCTACCAGAGAGAGAGAGACGAGCAGTGAAACAGAGGGTTAGTTAGCGCCTTCGAGCATCGTTCACGCGTGACCGCATGTGCGAGTGTGAACAACGAACCCGAGGGAGATCGCGTAACGTGAGAAATTCGGCGGTCACAAGCTCGGAGCGCACCTCCTGCAGCGCGCGCCATCGGCGTCTCTTGAACACGCAGTTGACGACGAGCACGCAGAGCTGCGGCCCAAAACAGGTCAGAACTTGAGGGCGATTGCGCGGCACAGCTGCGCGTTGCGAGCCGTACGTACCAGTAGTGCCAGACCACCCGCGGCGGCGAGCCATTGCTCGTTGCTGAGTCCGTCTAGAATCTTTACTTCGCTTGCATCGCTGTCCATACTCGTGTGCGCCACCGTGCACGCGCTTTTGCTTCCGCGCTTGCGTTTGCTTCCGCGCTTGCGTTTGCTTCGATGCTTTCAGCTCATGTCGATGTCCCAGTTTCGCGAGGTTGGTGTCTCCGTAAAAGTTACGCGCATGATGTTTGGCTTTCCGTTGGAGACCTCTCAAAGGCGAGCATTCTGTTACGTACGCTGTTTGTCCTTTTTTTTTTCTCACAATTTTTTAAATGCACGCACGCAATTGAATTCTCGCTGCGAACTGTAACTTTTAACGGCTGTCGTCGTTGTGGATCAGATCGTCGCAAGTTATTTCGGGAGCACTTGCTGCTTGGTATCATACCAAGCAGCAAGAGAACGAGGTGTGATCACACCTCTTTCGCCGCCCGAGTCCTACGTGTGGCCATTGTTCATCATCATCATGACCATGCCATAACATGATAACTGCTCAGTTCCTTCAGCGATACGCTGAATTCTCGAGACAACGCCGGTCTTGCGTCCTTCGTGTGCAACATGCCCATACAGACGAAGGTAGTTGATCCGGAGTCCGGCCCGCTCAGTCTGGACAAGCTTGGAGTCTGAAGCGTCCAAAACGAAGAAGTTGTGTCATACTGACGGGTAGCGTTTACCCTTGGTACGGTCTCCAGTGAAAGCCCATGCTTCACTCTCGTAATTCGTTCCTTGTTTCCCAGAAGAACTACAGTACAACACGGCTCGCGTTGCTTTCGGTAGTCGCTTCAATAAATAAAAAAGAGTGTGTGAGCCATTTTACACCTGTCACGGTGTAAAAAAAATAAACACAACGACAAACAGAAGCGGCACGCCAAGCATGCAAGTCAGCCACAGCGATCTGCATTCCTAGCCCACCTCCCGCGTGTGGATCGGAAACGTCGCCGTCCACCTCGCGCTCCGCGCGCAATGTTTCCGCCCGACGCGCCTTCGACCTCACCTAATTCGCCACACCAGCCGCCGGAGTTCGAAACAGACCTCGAAGACCCCTTCAATCCTTCTCCGCACTCGGACTTCACAGCAGCCCCTCCCCAAAGTTCTCAGCATAGCTCCGGAGACACCTTCTCAACCTCCCCCTTCTTCCCGCCGCCGCAGCCAGATGCGTCCGCCCCGCCTGTCCGCCCAGAGCCATCTCCTCCATCCCCATCCCCATCCCCACCCCCACCACCCCCGCCGCCGCCGCCGCCGCTCGCGCAGCCCGACGGGAGTCTGATGATGAAGTTGGGCACACTGGTGGTCATTGGAGCCATGGCCGCCAACGTATTCGGCTTTCGCTACAGTCGCTGGGCCGTCGGCAAGGACATTCATCGCGCGTGGGAACGTCGTCAGCGACAATCGACAAACCATTCACGAGCTGAGGAGGAATTGCGCCGAATGCGCGACGCGTTTGCGCGCGCCGAACAGCAGGCCAGACAGCACGCGAGGCAACAGGCGCAGTCTGCAAAAGAGCAGGCGAGGGCGCGCGCGCAGCAGCAAAGAGCGGAGGGAGAACGGCAGCAGAGAGAGAATGTGCGCACCAAGTACGCACAGTGGGAACGCCGCTTTGATCAGGGCGGTGGGTTTTATAGAGGGCAGTTTCGAATGGAGTTTGACCCCAGGATGATGGAAGATATACTCAAACAGTTTGGACAGGCAGGCCGAATGGGCTTCCGAATGGATCAGAGGTCGTTTTCATTTGACGATCAGGTCATTGAAGAGTTGCTGAAGGCTGCGCGACAGGCTCAGCAACAACAGCGGCGTGGTGACAGCCGCTTTGAACAAGATTTTGATGCCTTTCGTTTCTGGGAGGCCATGAACGGAGCTCAATGGCGCGACTATGCGAGGGGCGGTGCGAACACCGGAGGAGTGCATCGACGGGTTGGGATGGCAAGACATTACCAGGCGTTAGGTCTTCAAGAAGGCGCTTCGGAAGACGAAGTGAAGAAGGCCTATCGACGCGAAGTTATGAAATGGCACCCGGACCGATATCGCGGCGATGACAAGCGAAAAGCGGCACGCAGGTTCCGAGAAGTGACGGATGCATACTCGGCACTAACCAAAAATTAGACTTTACACTGTGTTACCTGATACTAACAGTTGTGACCTATTCGCCGACGCTGAATTGGGAGGCTGGTCGATATGTAGAGGTGTCTGTTTGAGTGGGTGGCATTGCGTTGAAGCCTGCGGCGCGACGACGACGGATTCCATAGTAGATGAGCAAGGCCGGTGCCAATACGGCAACTGCGACGGCGACCAGCGCGACCACGGATATGCCCGTTGACGCAGTGGACGCAATTTGAGTTGCGCCTGACGAACGGTTATCGACTGCTTTGTCATCGCTCATAGGGTCCGTTTCCGGGGCAAAGAGTTGCTCTGGGTTCGTGGCGCCTTCAATCACGAAGATGGGTGACGGCGATGTAGTGGCCTCGGGAGTTTGTTCGGCAATTTGAGCCTCCGTGTCTTCGTCAGGAAGGGGGGTTTCGGTGGCGAAGACGGTTTCTTGCGGAGTGGCGGAGGGCAGGGTTATCGAGGAGAGCGATGAGAGGGGTGTGGATGATGGACTCGGCGAAAGTGAAGGCGACGGTTGCTCGAAGAGCGCGGCTTCATCTTCGGGCGCAGAGTCGAGCGGCGAGTCGGTGAGATCGGCGACGGTGGTGTCAGTGGAGGTGGGGGGGAGAGACGTTTGCTCGGAGGAGGAGGTGAAAAAGTCGAAGATTCCGCGGGACAGCGGCGAGCGTATTGTGGGCACGGCGGTGCCGGAGTGCGAGAGAGACAGGAGTACCAGCGCAGTTAGAGCGGGGAACACGGCGCGAAGAGGCATGATGACGAAGGATGGGGAGGGAAGATGGAAGGGAGGGGGAGGGAGGGAGGGCGTGTTAGAAGGGTTAAGCCTGACGGCGGTGCGGGGACGATTAACATGGACTTAAAAAGAGGGCGGCAGAAGGAGCACCTCCGCTGCCGCCGTTGCGCATGACAGCAGTCGATGATGCGCGCCGCAACGGCGCGTGGTTGCTGACACCGAACGCGCTTGCCAACGGAGCAGCTCACGTGTCAGGGTGATGCAGAGTGCACACGTGTGTGACATGTAAGTGAGCGGGTGTAGATTCCCTTGCATGCCGGATGCCCATGCTCGCCCAGCGAAAATGGAGGTGACGATCGGGGTGCGCTTCGATCCAGATCGTGCCGCCAACATGAGAATCCACGTCAACTTTTGACCCGCGGCACATGCGCGATCATCGCGGGCGCGACGAGAGGACAAAATGCTTCGTTTGATGAGGGGTTATCCAGGGCTGTTTCGGCGGGGGTAACCAGCAGGAGCTTTCAACAGAAACCATCCTCGACTGCAGAGATTGGTCCGGTGCTTGCGATGGCAGCGAGGCATCCCGCTGCATTGAAATGCACTGTGTCTTTCCTGAAACATCCTGATTCTCAAGCTCGTTCGTTTTGCTTCCACCCGACTTTGTCATCTTGTCGCCTCATTCTTGATGCCATCATGTTTCCGCTGTCGTCACCAGCGGCGGTAGCAAAGCTTAATACCGTTCAAGTTTGCTTTATCTTTACATGTGCGAAGCGATGGCGAGAGAGAAGGTACTTTTGTCCTCGCAGGGCTCTGGCAAGGACCAATTCCTGCTCAGCAAATTGCCTTCGCGGGCGGTAGCGACGACAATCTACGGGAAGTCCGCCCCACTCATGGTGACCATATCTACTGCGAGAATGCGCGACTTGGGGGTCGTTAAGTGCAACAATTACAACCTGTTAAGATGTTTATCCCGTACATGAACATACATATATACTTATACAACTCGTGGTAGTCATCAGATCCCGAATGATGGCTCTCTATTAACCAAATGCTATGTTCTACCCGTGCACTAAGTGATGCAGATCGCGGCAACCGTCAGCAACTCTGTGCATCTACTACACCCACTAGCTCCTTTCGTATTCCACCCGAGCGCGAGCATTAGCTCTCGTTCTGGCGGTTCCTGTTTCCGCTCCTGCCTCCGGAGGCAATCTTCTTGAGACCCCTAGACGCGCTCTCCTTCAGAGCCCGAAATCCCCTAGTCAAACGCCCCGGACCAGACGCAGTCCTTCGTGCGGCATTCGCAGGCGAATCGGAACGCCGTCGACTGAGAAGATTTAGGGAACGCAACTTCCGCAGAGTGCGCACTGCTCGACCTTCTGTTTCAGGCTGTGGGGAGGAACGGTCTTCTGACATGACGTTTGGTGACGGCGAAGCGTCAACGTGCGCCTCACTGCCATCTTTAGATGCTTGATTATCTCCTCCAGGCCGGTTTCGAACTGAGGTAGTGCTGCGTTCGATGTTGGAAGGGCTGTCATGCTGCTCTTTCCCCTCGCGAGTGATCCTGTTTCGAACTGTCACCTGGGTGGACTTTGGTGCTGCAGCGGTTGGAGAAACCGGCCTTTTCTCAGAGACCGACGTATGCAGTGAAAGGGACGCTGCACCACTAACACCAATGGAACCCTTTGGCGAGTGTATGATACTCGCAAGCCTCTGAGGCACCATTCTCGTCGAAGGTGCCGTCCCATTGGCAGATTGTATCGTGCGCTCCAAATTGGCATCACCAGCAGGAGCCTTGTATGCCATAGGCATATGCACAATACTCGCAAGCCTTTGGGGGACCATTCGCGAAGAAACAGAGGCCGTATTTATGGGGACGAACGTGCCTTCTGGTTCTTTACACCCTCCCACAGTTTCAGAGGGGAGCGACGGGTGGAAGGAAAACTTAGCAGAGGAGGGGACAGCAGGTTGAATGCAAACGGCGGTAGACATCTTAGAAATGTAGAAAACAGAATCGCAAAGAATGCAAGAGGCTAGCAAAGATAAAGATGGCAGAGAAGGAGAGAGGCTTTGGTACAGCGTGAAGTCGAAGATGGTTCAGAGAAGACCGGATCCACTTGGGTGAGTGAACAGTCTGCCGAGAAGCGGGTCGGACCCCGGCCTTTTATAGTGATGAGACAGAGGCCACAGCAATGAATGGTAGCTATCTCTTTCCTTGAATTGGGTCGAGCAGCGCGACAAGCAGATACGAACGAACCTCCACGTTCTTGATTGCCAAAGCTTGCGCTACCGGCAAAGTGCTCTGCAAAGAACTGTGTGCACGGGAAACATTTGTGTAGGTTCCATAGACTCAGTTCGAGATCCATTCTGAATTCTTAGTTCTGTGGGCAACTCCAAAAGTATGCAATCGAGGCTCGCAAACATCTCTTAATAAGGAGGCAAGAACGTGTCGCATCCTAAGCTGCCGAGACGTGAATCCATTTCATGAAAGTACCCGAGAAGCAGAGTCCGAAAGAACACATCAATATCAGGGACGCACATTGAAGATGCACCCCATTTTGGGAAACACACCTTACTTGATAGGTGCATCTCGAGCTAGTCGTCTCTCGTGCCTTTTCTGAAAGCATAGAACTCAGCGTTAGCCGTCGTACGTTTCCTGACAGTGCTTTCCTTCTCAGAAGAACATCCCAAGCAACCCACGAAACAAGAAAAGGAAGCCTAAGGCCGACGCAAAGCAGGCCAAGAACGAGACCTTACACCAGCCTCAGTCCTCCATCAGGGTAGTGGCTATCATTGTGATGATCACTCACAAGAACCTAGGGAGGAGGAGGAAGTCGGGTTGCTGTACAATGGTGTAGAGTAGACCGTTAGGTCAACATCACAATTGTAAGCCATTAAATGCGTGCCCATTTTGTTTTGCACCTCGGAATTGAAGCAAAGTTTTTTATCCGACGAAAGGACGTGCTGCCGACCATACAATCTTCTCCAAAACATGGCGGATAAAGACGGACAACGTCCATTGTTATATCCGTGATATGAACTTATCTCACCGAGGTGCACTCGCGGCTGTCTGAGGAGTCTCTCTTAGCAAGCGACCAGTTGCTTACTGTGTGGAACAAGAACAAAGAACATTGGATGCGATATTGAAAAGAATCCTTACGGCGACCTGGTCATTTACCAATACATTACTCTACAAATAATCTACAAAGAGGTGTGATAATGTCCATGAGATTTGTGAAAGACAAGGATGAAGAACTTGGATAGTCCATCCACGAAAACGAGAGCGTGGAACATTTGTATCGATTGGTATGTGACGTAAAGAAACCTCGTATCTAGCTAAGTACATAGAATGTCGCCCACAATAGATTGTGAGTGCAATTCCGTTTCTCCGGAATGCACTTTGTGTACAAAGTTGTACAGCCGTAAAATTCAATGCTCGGGATATGATGCAAAACTATAAAAGCGTTGATCTTCTTGAACACTCTAGGGCCATTACAAGGTGTGGGCAAATTTGGTTTGGAATCTGTTCGATTCCTACGGTAGGCTTTCATTTTTCATTGTTAAAGTACACGCTAAAGGTTTCCAAAAGGTTTCTGTTAGCGATCCAATTTTTCACATACACTTGTTAGGTTTGTTGCTTTTTGTCATTCTAGGCCATGTGAGAGAGTCTTTTGTAGCTTTCTCTTAAACTCGTTGGAGTCATGTTCAACCCGATGCGCAAGGGTTAGTGATAGCAGAAATGGCTTTCTAGCGAACCTTTCTCTCCGGATCCTCCTCTATTTTTAAGGTCAGACTATTTCACAGGTACGCCGAACCCGATTTGAAAGATCGACTATGTAGCAAGAGTTGTAGGCATTCCTGTCATATATCCCTTCGTCTCACTGTTCAGCGTTCAACATATCTACCTGTAGTTGTGGTAAGCCCGTTTCGTGCATTGGTGCAGACTAAGTTTGCCACTAATGTGTAACAGCTCCACGCGGCCCCGCAAACTGAAGTAGAAGAGCTTATACCGCAACCCAGCACATGTACAGCGTGCTAACGTGCCCTTTCTATGTCGCTACTTCTGCTTCCGGGCTTGTTTTCAGAATCGGTGGCCTCACTTTACGGGTTTGTTTCTCTAGAAAGTAGACGCGGAAACGGAAAAGTATCGAGAAGTGAATCTAAGTCTCTCTAACTAGTGCTAAGTGGTATGTTTCTATTATCTAATTGGATGGAGTTCATATAAGTGGTATTGAAAGCGTTATGGAGTGTCCCCAGCCCCTCCCCTGAATCTTCTTCCAGAGACAATCCTCTTCAGTCCCCGAGCAGCAGATTGTTTGGCTGCCCGAAACCCTCTAGACAGCCGCGCTGGACCTGATAACGTTCTCCTGGGGGTGTCTTCGGCCTGACCAGAAGCTTTTCGAGTCAGAAGCGAATTTAATGACTTGAACTTCCTTAGAGTTCGCATACCCAGGCTTTCGCCTCCGGTATTCGGTGCAGGGACATCGTTCCTCCTCGGCGTAGCAGGGGAAGTTGGGGCTGGTATGTGGAGCTCACCATATTCTTTGGACATCTGTACGATACTGCCAAATTTGTTCGGCACTGCTGTGTTACTTGGTCCTCTCACCGGAGGATTAACCTCCATCTTCTTCGTTCCAAGGGACCTGTCATCCACAACTGGCGCCTTAGGAGTATCTCTAGCGGTAGATTTGCCAGATTCCGTCAACGGCGCGTTTGATGGCTTCGGGACCGAACTGTGAAGTCCACCGAATTGCTGCGCCCTTTGCGCAACCATGCTTCCTGGAGTAAACGTGTTCGCCACATTTTCCGGGGCAGGCGTTCCAGATGAGCTAGGCTTTTGCTGAGATGTTTGACCCATCTTACGATGTGCAACTGGTCGAGAGAAGTCATTGATTGATGTCGGTGAGGACTGTTTGAATAATGCAATGCCTGACATTTTCTCCTTGAAATGAAGATGTTGTGCGACGAATAGTTGATGGAGGTGCAGAAGCTTGGAGAGGACTGAGGACTCCGAGAATGATGCGAGTGCCTGTCCGGGAAAGCGAGTGAGCCGCAACGGTCCGGCTTTTATAGGGGTTTGGGCCTAGACTCTCGGAGCAAACAACTGCCAGTCGGAAAGCCAGCAAATCAAATGGCCGGCTAACAGGCGTCATCGCGTACAAGGGTTCGAAGACTTGAATTGTGAGGTAGGTGCGTTCCAGAAGCATTTCAGAGAGAAGCTGGTGCTCCACTTTTCAAGGCCTTCATTCTGAATTGCATGCAATGGAGAGGCCTATGGGTGTGTTGAAATCATCATTGGACTGGATGAATGATGCGCACGATAATCTTCCTCTGGAAAAGGTTTGCAATGACCACGTCAATTTAGGTTTGATTCCATGATTCATGTGATATGCATGAAGGGGTCTCTTTTGGGAACGCTATTCACACTGTTTTTTGATTTGTGTTGTAACAACCATGTGCCCTTCGTCACGTGCCTGCATTCAACGCAAATGCTGATGATCGAATTTGTGCTTTGAAAAACAATGACGCAGCATCGCTGCAGTGAAGCTCTGACCAGTACAAAGAACAGATCCAAAGTTTAATCAAACTCGCAGCGGACTCTAGATTATTTTGGTAAATATCATTGCAGGAATCAGGGAAGACGCAATGATAGTAGCGGGTGTGTAGACAGTGCTTGAGCTGGATAGCGCACTGAAGAAACCATGGATCATCAGATGGAATTGCATTGTGAATGGGGGATAACCCTTGGTAGAGATGATGGTGATGATGTCATCATTGATGGTAGCGGGCTTATCTTTTCGCTAGAACTTGTGGATATCAACGTATTATCAGGGCCGTATATGTGACTGACTGACTACAGCAAAAAAAGGATGACTTATGACTGACTGACTAGCACCTGA
>JASCIV010000048.1:0-62747 GCA_030374735.1 Gracilaria caudata
CCCCCCCCACAACCCGTGCTTGTAAAGGGTTGCTCGATGTCGTGCCGGATTTCTATGAAGTCGTATTCTAAGAATGGAAACATGATGAGCAATGTTTCCTTGCTTGACTACAGTTACGGTCCTGATGTGGGCTTTTCCATCAAACGTTCTGAATTGACATTCCAACTCGCAGCACGAACTCCGAATTCATGGCGAACGTGGTGACCAATCTGCTATAATACTGATCAAAAAGCAGGGTCTTGTGGTTTTAACAGATAAGAACAGCATCTGTGTGAGACGAAGTACTTACTCTCCGAAGTTCATCCTTATATTCAAAGGAAGAGGGTCATCGCTGAACGCTGGAGATGCCGGAATGGGCCCTTCTAACAAGTCGATATGATGGTAAACCAACAGGCGTTGAAACGATGACATCCCGACGACATAGACCTCAGTCGCTGGCAGCACATTACGCTTCTCTCCCAAGTAACAAAGGACTCGCTAACTCAGATGAACACCTCAAATTGTTTCTCGGACAAACCCTGTTAGCTTCCGGGGAAGCGTACTTTAAGACTACGAGGTTCCAACGGGCAAAGCGATACTTCGCAGAACTACGAGGGTCAACAATCGTCGTTTTCCGAGCAGAAATTGAACAGCAGAACGAGCAGGCAACCATTCATGACGTGGTCTCTGTTTTTCCACTTCATCAGTACCATGTGTGTATTGAACAGAGGGACGATGGAAATGCTCGAGTGTGCTTAGGGCAAGATAAGGCTGTCGACAATGAGATTATGCATATTCGCATAAAACGAAATGAAGAGGATCTAGAGGCCTGGCGACACGGACTGACCGAAGTCGTAAGATACCCACTACCGAGCCTGTCTAACTTAAGAATTGAATCTATTATTGGGCGAGGCGGAGGCGGAAAAGTATTCGTGGTCCAGTCGTCGCAGGATGCAAAGTTGTACGCTCTAAAGGTCATTGACAAGATTCATACTTTCAAAACTGCGAAGGCCTTTCGACATGTGTCTTCAGAGAGGCTTATTATGGAAAAGGCTGGAAATCACCCTTTTCTCCTTCATTTGGAGTTTGCCTTCCAATCCGACGCCAGTTTGTTCATTGCTTCCCCATTCTGTTCTGGAGGAGACTTAGCGTCGTATATCAAACAGAAGGGGATTAAGAGCATACCTTTTGACGGGAGAGATTACGTTCAAGCCGCACATTCTGGTCGCTCGAAGCGATACCCAAGACTGACGGAGTCCCAAACGAGACATATTGCTTGCGAAATCATTCTCGGCCTGGAACATCTACATTCACGAGGCATAGTCTATCGCGATCTAAAACCTGAGAACGTCCTCATAGATGAGACAGGTCATTTGAAAATCGGAGACTTTGGGTTGGCGAAGCAGTTGCTTGAAAATAGAAGTGAGACACGGACCTTGAGGACTGCTAGCATATGTGGAACGAGAAATTATCTTTCTCCGGAAATGTTAGCAGGTAAGCCATACTCATTTGAAGCAGATATGTGGAGTTTCGGGGTTATGTTGTACAGAATCATTGTGGGTGCGTTTCCGTTTGATGCGCACCGAACACGAGACGTATTTCAACGCATCAGAAACGAGAAACTTTATCTTCCAGTGTGGGTTTCAACGGAGGCACGAGAGCTACTTCGCGGATTGCTGCAGAAGGACCCACGAAAAAGATTAACTATTTGGAAAGCAAAACGTCATTCGTTCTTCAAAAACATTGACTGGGACGTCGTGTTTAGCAAGAGAAATTCGCCAATTGTTTTGGACACTTGCACTGGAGATAGGCTGTCGGACCTCTTGGAGAATTTTGACCTCACAAAGCTTGAGGGCGTGAGCATCGGTGATTACCTGAGTGGACAAATTGACGAGAACTCGACGCACATTCCCCCACCCCATAAACGAGACCCCAGAGGAATTATGATTGGATTTGAGTATGTGGACAAAGACAAATCACGAGTTAGTGACCACTCAGAGCTGTTAGTGAAACAGAGAAGTGGGGGGTTGTTCTCCAGAATTACGTCAATTGACTTCGACCAACTCACTTCTCCGAGATCTATATTTTCCAGTGGTAGCAAGTGATAAGTCATCATCATTCACAGCCACAGATATTATATCTGATGTTAGGCATCTCTGTGATTACTGAAATATTACAGAAAGGGAAATGGTTGTGTGGTTAGATGCTTGTGGCGGAGAGTGGCCGCAAAAACCTGTGAGTTAAATGTAAGTAGGAGGTATGAAGATAAAGAATGCCCAAACCCTTTTACCATGCCAATCACTAACCACGCACGCATCTACGAAGGTATATATGAAGGTAACTTAACTGAAAGAGTCTAACCTCTTACGATGCTTTCGAAATGGAGTGGGCCAAACAGATTGTTCTTATTTGCCAGGAGGACAGAGGACGGAGCTTCAGTAGCGAAAGGAATCGAGGTTAATATTTCCATTCTAATCAAGCATTGCGGGTCGCTTATGGGGACCACCAGTAAAATGCTGTGGCAGAAGTGGTAGTTCGCGAGTCTCAGTTGAGTACGAAGGTAACGCCCTAGATATCTCTGTCCTGTGTAGTGGATGGTGGCACAACATGATCTTGATCTTTATCAGGTGCTAATGCCAATGGAGAAAAACTTTATACAGGGATTATGCATGGAAACCGAGACTACCCAGTCGCATCGAGATCTCAAGTGCTCACTGGTAGTGTTCCGTTTCTCGGAATTGGCAGTCTTCGCTGCTGCAGTCAATGCAACGGCATGTGACGGTACGGCCTCAATCAGATGAGCTCTACTAAAAGGCCTCGCATTCGCAAGGACGTGTAAAGCTCAGCAGATTGTTGAAATCTGTCATGTACATATATATATTCTTACTGCTTTTCTCGTTTCGGAGGGAAGACAAACTTCAGTCCCACTCTTGACCAGAAACATTCATGCTAGCACGTTAGAAGAAGATGAAGATCCACTCCGCGACTTTTCATCCACGAATTACGTAAACCGCATATAGTAGGTTTGTAGACTGATACTTGTGGCGCGGTAGCGAGATGCTGACCCCAATAAGAAGTCTGGAGTGCCGCACGTAACAGTTAATCAGCAGCTCACATGGTTTGAAGAGCCGGTTCTCGAGACCTCATCATGACAAGTCGTACGTCAAATGAACGCTTATTGCTACCACGAGCTTTGCGGACGGCATGCCCGCGTGGTTATCATACTCAGTGCGGAAGTTGTACGGACTGCTTGTAACCAGAAGCCAAGGACGAATTTTCACTGGTGATGCTCCTTCCCAATGGGCAAAGCTGAGCAAGCGGAAAGAAGCGCTTTCGCAACGTCAGTTTGATGGCCCATCTCTTCGGTCTTGAGATTTTTTTTTAAGACACGTGGTTCTTATCACTGAGGAACCTAATTACCCCGGTAACTGTTTGTCATCAAACGAAAACCTTTTTTCTACCATTCAATGTCAGTGAACCACAACACAGGGGGTCGCTAAAAACCTGAGTCTTGTGATGATAGTGCAGATTTCAAAGGAGCACGACACCCCGTACCCAGCTTGCGAACTTCCCATGTTAAGATCTCCGGAACACTGCGATAGCTCTCAGTAGGTTGAGCAGGAAACCAATATTTGAACCTGCGACTCACTGATAGTGTGTCTTCGCGCTGGGCAGAAGTGTACATCCTTGAAAACCATTCTAGTTACAGAACCCGCACAGAGCTTACCTATCTGCAGTGCTTCCCAATATACGCTTCAATCTTGCTTCCACCCAGTTCACACTGATCCACGCTTTGTCTTATCGCGCCTCTCGCTTCGCAGTGCAGAATCCTAACCGATTCTTTTACTTCATAACATGCAGAGAACAGACGTTGTCGTACAAGCGGAACATATCAAGATCCAAAGCTGGCCCCATGCTCGACTTGACTGCCCATCTCTTTGGACCGGGTCTCGGAATCCGTGTGCTCAATGTTACTGTTATGTTTGTGACGTACCAGTGGTGAAGTGTGATGACGAGGTGATGCATGCGACTGCAGACGGGCGTACCCCAGACTGGGCGCAGACCAAACGCCGTCGCCGGGCCTTGGCGCAAACTTGGTCGGATATTCCAGATCTTGTGAATTTGATGGTCTCGTTCTCTGTCGATGAAAGCCAGTTGAAAGCTAAAGAAAGCTCACGCGCACCTCTTGATATTTCATCCCCCACATCTATCAGTCATGGCAACAAAACTTATACAACTGGAAAGTTAGTGAAGAAGTTGAACTTCGAAGACAGCAACATCGTTGGCGGAGATGCACAGAGTGACCGAGAAGCAACTAGAAAAGTTACAGGGATTGAAGACTCATTGCTCGACAGTTTCCGAAGGGTAAAGATTGAACAGGGGAACGATGAAGCAGAAGAGATCGAGTGAACCTCAGAAACGTTCTCCACTTATGAACGAGAGGCTCTTCCAGTCATGAATGGTATGGTCGAGGAAGAACAACAGGAGTCCTGCGTCTTGGCCTCATAACCATTTTCTTAACTTCCGTTCGCGATTGTTAGGCGAGGTAGAGAGAACATGGTTCTGCAGATTTAGTTGCGGCAGTCAGTATTTGGCTGCAGTTGTTAGAAAGTGAGTGTGTAACGTAGACAAGGCACGCAAGTACTTCTTAAGGAGGCTTTCACAGAAGAATTCAGAGCGCCTTAGTAAATGAGCATATAGACAGCGAAACACATGTCACCTCCTACCGTCTTTGTGCATTTCTACCAGCGCAGTTGCATCGTGTGTTTCCAAAGATTTGAGTTGTTTGACCCTGCATCTCGCATTCAGCAAGTCTCTACAATGTTCCTCAGAGAAACCCTTGAATATACGCTCCCACTCGTTGTCGCGATACAGAGCGACAGCAAACGCTGCGATATCCGTCAGGGGCTTTCCTATCATTTCGAAGCGCAAAGCCTGTTGCACAAGCTGCTCTCGAAGCGTGGTTGCTTTATGCAAGACCGTCGTCAAACGCGAGATTGCAGCTGAACGGCGCTTCTTCTCCCGTTCTGCAGACAAATATGTGGCATGCTGCAATACTCGCCTGCACAGGAAGGTCCACGAAGTAGCAAGACGTTCCCTGACGTAGGTCTGCAAGGCTACAAATCCATGCGACGGGCCTCGAGCGCGTGGGATGGTCTTCTCCAGAACGCGGGAAGAAGCGGAATTGGACAGAGAACACAACGAGGCGGCTACTGGAACGGACTCCGATGGGCCGCGCACTAGAATGTTGTAGGATTTCAAGATTTCAACCACGTGAGGGTATAAGGACGTGCGCACCAACACACCGCCAAGCAAATATGCATACACGCAACCATCTGAGGCGCGCACTACATGGGCATCTACTATTACAGGACGCGAGCGACGGGGTGGGGGAATCGGCAGTTGGAGTTTCGGAGGATCCGGCATTTCGACAGAAGACAACCATCTTTGAAGGGCCTTTTGCTCGTCGCGCAACGAACGACACAGCATGTTGATGTAGCATAGTTTGACATAGCACGCGATGCGCGGCAGGACGTTCCCAGCACTGTCTCGGATGGCTGCAAGCGTCTCCTCATTTGGGCGCGAAACGTACGCGGGGAGAGGCGGGTAGAAGGTGGGAGCCTCGGCAGGGGTAACATCAGCATGGAGCGGCTCGAGACGCAGACGGAGCAGACGCCAGAGGGCGTCGACGAGCATGGTTGCCCAGCCGCATTTCAGATGCGGGACGAACAGCGTGTAGCGGGTGTAGGGAAGGAGGTGAGACGAGGGGTGGCACGCCTTGGGACGGAAAACGGCGGACTGCGTGAGCACTTGGGTCTTGGAAGAGTACTGCGAGAGACTATGTAGCTGGTCGTCCAGCTCGGTGTCGAACAGGCCGTCGAGCAGCAGCATGGGTCGGCGACGCAATGGCGGCTTTGATGGCGCGGGGAGGAGCGGGAGTAAGCGAAACGGGGTGGAGGGGAGGGGCGAGAGGGGAGGGGGTTATGGAGGAGGAGGGTGGGCGAACGTTGACGAAGTTAGCGGGTGAAGGTACCTTCGTAGCACGCGGCGGCACGCATGGGCGGAAGAAGATGCGTGGCAAGGTGCCGATTTGCGGGTGGCTCCGTCATCACGCGAATGGCAACGGGCGACGCTCACAGCTCACGTAACCCAGCAACGCCTTCAGAGACAACGCAGCTGCGACGCGCAGTGCACAATGTGCGTGCCGCGCTGCAGCGATGCGCATCAAAAATGTAACGAAAACTCGCACTTCGCGACGCTTCCCTTCTCCGATAGCTCCGCTGCGCGTCCTCTGTCCCACTTCGGTTTCTTTTGCGTCGATCTCGCGCTCCATTCCCCATGTCACGTTCTGTAGCCACAGGGGCTGACGTGGCCTTCGCGCCTACCCAAACGCTGCTGCTCTCAGCTCGAGCGCGCTCCTCAGCAGCGCTCGCGCTGCCACCACGCCAACGCCTCCGTGGCACCCGCTTTACCGCCCCGCCACATGCCTCCGTTTCCCTTGACAAGGAAGCCGCTGTGAGGGCAGCTAAGAGGGTGTACAAAGCCGCGAAGGCCGAGTACAAGGCTCGGAAGGCCGAGTACAAGGCGCTAAAAGTGGAGCTCGAAACGCTGCAGGAGCCAGTCCCTGAAGACGAGCGCAGGCCTCCAGTCGTCGCCAATCCCGTCGCTGCGAATCCTGTCGCAGTCGATGCCGCTGCTGTCTGCGAAGGGAAGGCTTGCTGCAGAATGGGTGCTGATGCAGTCGCCATGCTACTCGGCAAGCAGACACTTCGCGTTCCGTGCATGAAAAAGTGTGGCGGTGCTGGACCCTCTGTTAGATTTGGCAACAATGTGGTGAAGGTAGACCTGAAAAAAGCAATCACAGACGCAATTCCAGTGGACGCAAAAGAGGAAGGTCCCCCGAAATCTCCATCGCCTAGCATCCAAACCAACGGCGTGCTGGAATTGCTTGGTGAGAGATGCTAGTACAATATACTGTGATGCACAGCACGAACTCATCTCTCCATCCGTCACATTCAAGGGATTCTGCAGTTCGCTCGGTCCGGGACTGCTGCACAGACCTGTATCTACAGACCTTCCCAGTATTCTTTTTCTGCCTTTGCTTCGTCTTCTGTCGTTGTTCTGCATTGTGCAATTGTCTAATTCCCATGCGCCTTTTGCTCTACACTGTGTAGTCTGCAGTGGTAAAGGCATTCAGAAAGTTCAGAACAACCATTGTGAAGCGGCCGTTTTGCTTCTTGCAAACAGTCACAATGTACGTTAAGTACGGATTGTATCGAACCAACCAAAACCTCTGCATCTTAATGACACATTAACGCGTACACTGTAGCTTCAGTGATGTTTGATGTTTGCATTTGTCATTCGCATGTAATTGCACTCTTCAAGCGGCTTCTGCTTGCAGCCCAACAAAAGCGTGTGTATATCATCTCCACGACTAAATCAATGCTCAAGCATCATACCTGCCGCAAGGTGGGTGGATATATTCCGTCACCTTTTATCCTTGTCCCAGAACTATTACGCACGAAACTGATGGCGAGGCAAATTAAGTTTTGACAGTGACACAGATATGAAATGAGGTTCGCTTTCCTATACATCTATAGTATAATCTCATTGCAATCTTGTGCTCATACCGATGGTATCCCTCTTACTCTCCTCTGGACGATATCCCCGTTCGAGAGATTTGCGCATGGACCGTTTTAAAAATAACATGCGGTGAATGGGTTCAAATGCTCGTCTCGCTCAGGAGTTGTTTCTGTATCAAATTGTCTCGGCACTGCCAAGCGGTTTCCAAGGACGGTCAACTTGTCTCCTTACCAATGTACACTGGATTGTGTTGTCATCGAGAAGCTGTACAGGTCGATCTCTTCTTAGAAACTGAGACACAAAAGCCGTAAAGAATTGTGAAAACGGATCTTTTCCGGATCAACATCATCACCACTACTACAGTTGTTCATTCCAGCGGACCAAGAATCCCGCCCATTGGGCACGGATTGTTCAGGAGACAACTGGTGCATGGCACGTCCACAGAAGCAGAACATCCTGGGAAGACATTCAAAATCCCCTTCATCAAATTTTTAACCCTTGGTAGACAGTTCTGTACCAGAAACGAAACTTGGGCCCACAGTTTCCTGTGTCGTTGATACTCACCTTCCATGATAGTACAATATTATGAAGCTTGCAACTACAAGAGAGCATTTGCCGTAGAGCTGAACAAACTTTGCCGTCTGCGCAACCGTCTCCCAACTGCAGTGTCTTTTACATCTCTATTTGTTCCGGATATGTCGTGAACCGATATCCTTTCACCTTAAACAAACAATCTTCACCTATGTTATTGTAAAAAATACTACTGTTCAATCCAGGAACGTTTGTGCACGAAAACCAAAGCAAAGGCAAGCAACAGGGCAGGAGCGACAGGACTTGATAATCTTCCACAAGTCTGTGCTGCCTTTATTTTGCTCTTTGTTGTCTTTCTCAAACTCCACGCACGGCGGCTCTGGTGATCTCCGCTCCCCAGCCATCCAAACTCAAGGCCTTTCGCTAGAGTTCATATGTTTTTAGTCGCTTTCCGTTGCCCAAAGAAACCGACGACGACTTTCGATATGTAACTAATATCGTAATAATGTGGCTCGGATACGTCATCTGTTAACGACGAAGTTTAAATACGTGACGAACGGCCTGAACTATATAGGCCTGAAGTTGACTCTACAGTGCTTCATAAACGTGAACATCATCAGAACGGGAACTGAGTCCCGTGGTGTAGTAGCAGCGAGCTACAACCAGAATGGTGTTCGGTGGTCGCTTGGTTATAGAACACGCGAAGGGCTCAACCTGGAAGGTGTAAAAGGGACATGTGAAAGGAGTGACAAGTACCAATCACGGTGAGGTGCGAGATAGCCAGCTGGCTTACTTGTACCACTTGGTAGGTGTGGTGGCAGGCGCACGGCAAGCTAGTAAAACCTGAGAGGTACTGGTTATTGCAGAAGGCCAACTGTAGAAACCTAAGGGTGAAGTACTTGACCAGGAGGTACTTAAGTTTATTATCAAGGAGGTGGCGACGCTTTCGAGCTGACCTATATGAGCTGAGCGTCGCCCTCCCCTTGCCCACGTGGCCATCTGGAGGTGCACGGGGAGGTTCAACTCATTAACTAAAATACTATAAAATTAACTACCGGATATTAAACTAAGATTAGTAGTAAAGTACCAACTTGGTCCCACCGGCAGAGATCCACCAACAAGGACACTAGGAGAGCCAACTATTTTACAGACCCCCTCCTAGACGCAAGCACGCCCCGTGGCTGCTCTGGTTAGACCGTTTCGGCACACCACGGCGCATGGCGAACGGCAATCACCGCATCGGTTGACGTGGCCGCGCTCCGTGGCGCTTCGGTATTGCACTGAGCTCCGCGGCCGATCACCGAACGGGTCGAAGCAGAGCTCGCCCACTTACCACAGTGGTGTCTGGCATTCTCGGCCGTCTCCCTCATCTCTTCGTGGCTCCACGTCCGTTTCATCCCACCATCTTGGTTCGCGCTCCTTGGCGGGTAGACGGGCCTGACATCGCTCCTTGTTCGGTGTCCGTCTTCCTTCGACCACCTCTTGGGTATTTCGTCTTTGTATTGTGTTCTCGTGAGCGTGCGCCGTGTTCTCGTGAGCGTGCGCCGTCTTCCCCGTCGTGGTGTTCTGCTGGTCTTCCGTCCCTTGCGAAGCGCGGCACCGTATCGGTTCGATTGCAATGGCCGAGAATTCCCCGCCGTTCGGTCGTTCCTCTGACCTTCCATCGCTTGGTGCTTCCCTTTAGGCTTGCGAATCGCCCGTCCGGAGCGTCGCGGAGCGTGCACAGATCCGGTTTGTGCCCGCCGTGGGCGCGGACGCCTGTTCGTCAGCGGACGCAACACCCGAAGGGTTCTTTTCGGCGCGCCGCTCGCGCAACCCCGATGGGTATATAGGCTTCGTTGACTTTCAGCAGCACTTTGTCAGAGACATAGATGTCACTCCACCTCAACTGCGTGGCAGTTCCGTATTGATGTGCTTGTTGAGCGCTCTTCATTCTTTCTTCGCAGTACTTCTGCTCGTGAGTTTGCAGCCCTGACTGTACTCTTAACCCCGCAACGGGTGAGGAAAAGGAAAGAGGCAGTGGCGGTCGGAAGGATGATGGAGAAACAGCTCGGCTTGCGGGTGTCGCTGACCCAATGGGTGACGGAAGTTTTAAGGAAATCTGTGGCCCTAATAGTTGTGCTTGGTTGTCGTTTTCATACCCCTTTCGAACTATGTCTGACATGCGAAGACAGTACTGCAAATACGAATGCTCATGACTAGATCCATTAGCCGGCTTCTCTTTGATACCAAGCAATGTGAGCAATTCAATTTCACTCACCTTTCGGTATTCGCTTTTCTGTTCATCATAAACAGTCACCTTCGCGGATAATGCTGAAGAGAGAAGTTTGGAGTAGAGCTTAGGGGTTTCATCCGAGAAACACAGTCACGAATGTTAACGTCTTCGTTTGCATCATGCGTACCACTGTTGATGCTTGACTTACCTTCTCAATAATATAAGCTTTTGCGAACATTGGAAGAGGCTGGTTGCGATCCATATCAAGGAAACTGTGAGCTCCGAAAGCCTGTCGCACATATTCTGAAAGCGGAGCAAGCAAAGTCTGCAACTCTAGATCCGAAAGCGCTTGCGTCATTGTCTTGTACGAATTGCGCTACTGTCGGCCTGCGAGATCGAGAAACACGCTCTCCGCAGTGGCGATTGCTTGCTGGAAAAGATTACCTTCATACAGAACATTCTTTCGTGTTGGTATCGCTCTCTCCTCTATATGCCTCAGAACGGAAAGGCAGTATATGTTTTGCAGCTCTTGTTTGCTTTCAAAGGAACGACTGGTCAAAAACGTGTGTAGTTCAGGAGCGTTTGAAAATAAAGCAGTGTACATGCGCTTGTTTACGTCGTCATCAAACAACGCAGTAGTCTTACGAAGTCGAGCCCGAATGTGAGACACCTCCAGCTTTACGTTACCCTCTTTCTGTGCCGCTGCAATGCTATGTTCCAATCCAATGCAGTGAAATATTGACCCACCAGTCAACACGTAGAACTTGTCTATGACTTCGACAGGATCCAAGCCGCGACACTTGCTATGTTCTCTGCCCACTTGGAGAGCCGCTTTGATCAAATCACACACATAAATTCCAGTGTCAGACTTGGGTACATGAAAGGAATATGAAATATACCCAATGCAGATGAGGCCTTCAGGAATCTTTCGACGTTGCATATTCCCTTCGCAAGAGTTAGAAACTCTTCATGTGCATGCAGCACACCAGTGCTTGAAGCCCGCCTTTGCCAGTTCTCAAGCGATTCTAATGAGTTGCGCTCAATTCGTTCAAGAATAAGGATCAAAGTATTGTTGTCTTTTCTCACTTGCTTCATAATGGCCACAGTTTCCTCCAACAGATTGATTTGTTTTTCTTTCTGCATAGTGAGGGCCACCAAGTTTTCATTACTTAGCTCTGTTGCAGATTTCTTGGCATTGGCAGTGGTGGGCTGCGTCGCGTTTGCCGTCTTTCGCTGTGCGTTCTGGCGAGGCTGCACGCCTGAACGTAATGCCTGAGACTGTCCTGGACCCCTGCACACAGGAGGACGTGCAGAAGTCGCCAGCAGTGACGATAGTTGAGCTGCTGGTTGCACGTGTGAACGTGATGGCTGAGACTGTCCTTGGCCTCTGCTCACAGGAAGACGAGCAGAAGTCACCAGCGGTGACGATAGTTGAGCCGGTGGTTGCACGTGTGGACGTGAAGCCTTAGACTGTCCTTGGCCGCTGCTCACAGAAGGACGGGCAGAAATTTTTAGTCGTGACGGAGGTTCAGTTGCACGTGGATGTTGACTGGAGTGTGCAAATGGAGATCGAATGTTGGTCTGTGGAAGCTCTGCTGCAGGCAGAATGATATTGGGGCTTGTTTGGTGCCTCAATGGAGAAACAGAGCTCGACGATGGGGTTGGTCGCATCGCAAGCCCCGGTTGACCTGGCTGAGATGCATTTTGTGACTGCAAATTAGTTAAGGTGCTTATCCTTCGGCGAATTCGGGCGCCTTCTTCTGATTCAGCAGAGTACCGCACATGACCTGTACCGTGACCCGTGTACTCCGGCAACGCGTGAACGCATGGCTCGGAAGTAGAAAGGTTTCGAGGCAGGGACGGCAGGCTCGCACCCTGGTAGTTAGTGGTAGCGCTGGTATTGTATCTGTATGGCATGGTAATAGTGCTTGGTACCCCCAACTGCCTATCACTTATCGCACGTTTTGTTCCCCTATGGCAACTATTGAAACCAGGAACATTTCCTTTTGTCTGCGGAGCATACATGGCCGACGGCAGAGAAGCAGATGTGTGTGACTTGTAGAGAAGCAGAATCGCTCCCAGACTCGTACGATGAATGTAGCAGCAGTGGGAGAGAAATATGAGGAGTGGAAGGAATACATTACACGCCCACTTCGAAGGAAAGGGACGGAAACGAAACATGAGACCCATTCAATGGCAAGACGGTAGCTTCCGATAACGCTTCGAAACAAAGTCGAATCGCACATTTCTGACCGACTTAAGGCTCTGTACAATGAGATCAAGCCAACGACAGATTGGGGATGGGCTTTCAGAGGAAAGAGCCACAACGACATGCATCGATCGATGCAGTTCCCACAGTAAGGCTCGACTGAGAGCTCACCGCCACCGAAGTCCACATGAATTTGCAGTACTCTGGCTTGTCAAAAAATCGTTTCTCAGAAGCCATTGCTGAGCATCGTCTTTAGTGTTCCTCAAACATATTCCTCGTAGATACACCCTTGTACGCGATTTCCTCTTCCTTCGAAAGGATTTCCGTCCGTTCTCTATTGAGGTGCAAGAACAGAACTCTACGACAAAGACAGGAAACCGATGTCGAACACTAGCACCCATTTTGAGATGAAACGATCAACAGCCGTCACATCTAGCGCGTACTCGTATTTTCTTTGTGTATGTACCTTTCCAAACCGCCTCTGACTTCTAAGTCATGAGACTTATTGCGACGTCACTGCTCATGAAAGCAATGACAGTGCACATCCTTCGATCCCAATCAACGCAACAGATTCCACAGAGCAGTTCCTTAATAACCATATCTCTGTGGAAAACAGTAATGAAGAAGTTGATGAAGATCAACAATCAGATGTTCAAGTAGAGCAACAGCCACTGAAGACGTCCAACATATCAGAGCACAGGCGTGTTGTGTTCCCAGATCTCTGTCTCTTTCCCGAATTTTCACCTCTTTATCTAGGAGAAAATGAGGTGTCATCTTCAACGGAAAACTCTTCCGATCATTCGGGATCCAAGAAATCTTCCAGTTCTAAAGAGATTGAATTGTCGTGGAATCCACGCTTCCACAGCCCAGCAGATATTTCTACTGAAGTCTTTCAATTCTTCAAGTGCTTTGAAGAAAAGACTGAACGATTAGGTGCCAATGTTGAAAGGCCGCAAGATGGTACGCAATTCTTCACCGAACAGGTCAAACCATTAGCTGACGCATGTTTGCTTTGTCGACTCTCTGCCCATGAAATGGAGGACATGTACAGCCAGAACAAAAGAACACTAGAATCCTTTTTGCACGACTATCCTGAAATCAACGCAGTGCCGGACTTGCTTACTGAATTGGACAGCGCCAAAGACTTTTCAAGGAGGGTCTTACTCGAGCGGGAGCTGATAATTAAGGAGCAAAGCTAGCACTCGGCAACCATAACTATTCGAGGCCAGAAGCAGATTGGGTACTTCATCCCGATTATGGAAGCTCTTAATGCAATGATTCTTCGCTTTGGCGGCCTACATTCGCTAAAGCCGTTCGGTTTGCAGAAGAATGAGTATGAATATCGCGTGTTCTCGGAACCATGTAACTGCAACATGATGAAGAAAGCCATCGAATCACCCAGCAGCGCTTATCCGTTATTATTTTTCTCATTGTTCTGCGACGGAACTGTCCTATCGCGATCTGAAGCTGTTGAAATCGTTGTGTTACGAATTCGACATGACAACGTACCTGAGGCTCAAGGGCACTGGCATGATGTTGGAATTGCGCCTGAACTTTTAATTGACGAGTACAAAGGAAAAAATAAGGACACCCCTTTGCTTCGAAGTGAGCTATTCCAGAGATTTCTCTTTCTTCCCGTGCAGGGAGCATCTGCCTGCTTGAAAGAATCCTGGGGGTAATATGGGTTTGAACCACGACTGCTTAGCATATTATGCGATCAACCTCAAGAGGCTGCGTTCACCGCTCTATGCAGAAGCAGAGGCAAACGACCATGCACAATGTGTCAGGTTACGAGTAGTGTCAACGCAGTTAAAACATCGGAGGGACGAACTGTTAGTCATCTTGTGGCGGCCCAAATTGAATGTGCTATTGTTGACCGCCTGCTGTGTGATGGGACGTTTATTGATAGAATGGGATCAATATTCCCCTCACACAAATGGCGTTTGTTTCTGAACATGCCTCTGCAGCACAAACGAAGTCATCACGCGTACTTAAAGCATTTTTTGAAGCAAGAAAGCGCTAGAACTTTTCCACCGTCATTGGTGGTTCTCAATGGAATTGGTACCGACAATGAAAGGTTTTACGATGTGTTTGGTTTCCACAAACTGCATGGGTTTAGTCTGGGAGTTGGTCGCTACTTTGGTGACAACCTGTTCAGAGTCCTACGAGGCTCGATTGTAAGAGCTCGTCTCTCCCGCGAAGCATGGATCACAATTGCTAACAGATGGATCGCAGAACTTCTGCCGAACAGTGGAGTGCACGGAATGACCCCTTTTAAGTTAAATCCTTCCGACAAGCATGCGAGTTTCACTGGCAGGCAACGAAGGTTGCTGATACCCTTCCAATTTCATGTAGTCATTGGTCTTAATGACTTCTCTGATCCTGACAATGACATCATCACACAGACGGCTCTAGCGCTGGAATTTGTTCAGGCATTGTTAGAAGGCTTGAATCAGTATGGAATGATTGATGGTATGACAGAAGTTGAAATAGAACGATTAGAAGATTTCAACGAAACCGTTTGTACATTGATGAAGAAAATGTTTCGTCTTCGCTTAAGCAAAAAGCTCCACAGATTTGAAGCCCATCTTGGTGCTTCATTGCGAAACTTTGGAATGGTTAGCTTCACTGACACAGGATCGAATGAAAGTCTTCATCAAGGGGTAAAAAGCAGTTTCCATACTACCGATAAGCGCAAACGCGAGCTTGGGAGACAAATTCTCAATGTCAATGTCGCCGCTGAAACTTTCGAAGTACTATGTGCCCAAAATGTCGTCAATGAAGGGCAAAAAGACCATCAACAGAAAACCACCCAACTAAATATTTGCGCGGTGTATGTACGCACTATGTCTGATATGGGGGTTCAAATGTTTGATGTATGCCTGGTTTGGCACATTATCGTATCTATGTCGTTTACATGTCGCGTTTACATCGCATGCATTCCTAATGCGTGACTGATGTTGGTCGATGTAACGGCAGAATAGAAAAAAATTTTTGAGACTGGCACTCTGTCTGTTATGTGCATGTCGTGTGTCCAGAACGTACATACATTCCACATATATAGGATATTCACACTACATAGATAGAACATAGATACGGCATGTATCGGAATCATGCCAAGATCAGGCACATGACAGAAAAGTGAACCCCAAGCTCAGACAAAGACCATACATACACCGCGCAAATGTTCCCCTGTGCCCAAGAATACTGAGCACTGCAGAACTGGAACTGAAGCGACGTCCGCAAACGATGTACTGTAGAAGTGAACTTGATCTGCAGCTCTCAATTTCACAATCACTCAATAGAAGGATTCAGGATTAGATTGGACAGGACATGCTCATTCCAACGAGAATGTGCTGCATAAGGTTTCGAAAACGAATCTGTTGAGGACAAACGGCGGAACAGCTCGTTTGACTCTTCTATTGACTGCAAATATTGCTGCGATCATTGAGTGGGACACAAGCAGTACATACGTGTGTCAAGCATTGTATCCTGGCCGTTTCAGTGATTGGAATGGCTTTAGATTTGACGTAGTTTCATATGCGACTCAGCCGAGTAACATTCTTTCCCTGCATACAGCACACTGCTTTGATGGAGTTGGTGAATGTGTTGGGTTTACTCGTCGAGAAAGGCAAGGGTCGTTCCGGCAACCGGACGTGGCTATACTAAGAAAATCAACTCAGGCAGAACCGCGAACTGGCAATGTTCGCATTGTTAAAAAGTTCGGTTTTGAACGACTACGATTTAAGTTTGATCCAAATTCGGAAGATGCTGTTCTTTATTGCGTTTCTATGTTATGCATTGGAAGGAGACTTAACTTTGTTCGGGATATTTTTGACGTCATTTCTCGACGAGGGTTTCCAAAGTCTACTCTTGTTTCATATTAATCTAGTGATGCTTCTGAGCGCAAAGAGACTTTCTACTTCAACGTGTCTACGGCAAAAGTGACCAGCGTATTCTAAAGAACTGGCTCTTGTTTTAGTAGCAGCTCATTCTTTTTGCCTCGGCAATGTCCTCAAATTTGACTGCCTGCTTCGGATGGAGGCAAGGAAGTCATTGAAAAGGTGCGTAGAAAGACTTTGCATGGCTCTGTTTTCGCAATTGTAGCGAGGAGAGTGATGTTGTCACAAAAAAACGCGGTCACACAAGTTGAGGTTTCAAAGAGTCGACAGAAGTGACCGAGTTTGCGTTTCAAGAGCACAGAAGCATGGCAGGAACGGAGTTTCCTGCACCACTGCCGGTACGGTGGATGCTGAGGTGACAACCTGCGCTCTAAAACTTCGCTGTTTTTGGTGGCTTATGAGCCTCCTGAGGTGTGGACTACCGGTCCGGCCATGCAAAAAGCACCAGACTGCTGCTCTGACCCGGTTCGGACGATCATTGTGATAGATTCATGAAACGTTGCATAGCTGCAGCGCTTTTTTCTTTAGACCCCGGTTTCCAGCCGTCTAAAGAAAGTCGTGCAAGATACCCGGCAGTTTATCGTGGATATTCAAAAGAGGGTCCCAAGTTCTGTCTGTTTCATCAGGTAGGCCGTTTCATTGCACCAAGATTTGTATTCCTGATGGTCCTCTCCGATGTCAAAAAGCAAAGACGCTCTCTGCACAGGGGTCTCATTATGGTGGATGTATTCCTGTGTGTGGCCATCAGTCAAAAATCCGTCAAGACTAGGATTGTATTGTTGCATTCGGCGAAGATGCACAGTTTTCTCCTCAGAGTTCACAAGATTTTCGAAAACAAACACGAAATCTGATTTGACCGCAACCGCTTTTCGAGGTCCATGCCACATGAACTGCATTTTGTGCTTTCTAGGGATGTGCTGCCGCACCAGAACAAAAGACCCTGTATCAAGTTCAGGACGGATCACGTTGGTCATGGCATTGTGGCGTTCTAAGCCTCTTTTTCGCGCGTTGCTTACTCTGTCGTCCACACGTTGGTGTAGACCCTCTAAGGTTTCTTGAACACTTTTAATATTCATAAGATTTCGGAGATGAACTACGTCACTGAATTGGGCCTCAGTGTACTTCTCTATTGGCCAGGCACGCATCAGCGGCCGCGTGGGTTTGTGTCCAGTGAACGCCTCCAATGGTGTAGGATACTCATGGGGTTTTGTTTCGTTACAGAGTCCAAGAGTCTTCAACGACGAGTGACTTAAAACACTTTGAACGCGTTCGGGTACACGAGGCCATTCCTTAGGACCTAGTTTCCATTCGGAAATGAGAGACTTGCACGCTCTTAGGACTTCGCGAAACAAACGTTCAACCGTTTCACTAGCCCAAGGAAAGTATGCCGTAGTGAAGTGATGTTCAAATCGGAACTTCTGCGAGAGAAGGCGTACTATATTGTTTCTGAAATGCGATCCTTGTCCGTCACCATCCATTCCCATCCTCCAAAAGTTGCGATCCACGTAGTTAGGGCTTCGCAAACCACCGCACTATATGCAGATACGCAAGGCGATAACCAAATGTAGCGGCTAAGGTGATCACGGATGAGCAGCATGAAGTGCAACCCCTCTCAGAGGTGTTTTTACCGACTTAGTCGTTTCGAGCACTCTAGCGAGGAAATTATGAGTATCACCGCTAATAGCGGATGTATCGGGTGCATCACCTGCGTCCCACCGGCCGCGTGTTCAACATGCGCCGTGGCAGTGACAGCACGCCAATGGAACACGTGTCACACGGTATAGTACGGTTGGAGGTTGGCACAGCATTGCTGGTATATTTCCTAATATTAATTAGTTTATTTTACCTACACTGTAGGGAGGTAGATCTACTATATAGTGTCACGGACGAAGGCCCTGACACTCAAGTAAACCTCCCCAACCAAAAGGTTCCCGACTAAGTCGTGTTTCGCTCTGATAGATTTCCGCCTCGGCGTGTCGTTAACCTCCCCGCGGAGTGTGCGCACCTGTAGTGTACAGACTATCACCGCCCTTGGCGCATCCATAGTTACCGATACTATTATACCGTTTGTCTACTTATTATTCCGGTATAAACCGTGTGCTCGCCCCTGTAAAGGGTGGTTTTCCGATATCTCGTGACTGTTCTCCGTCCCCTCGAGGCTTGTGTTATTTGTTGTATTACCACTTTCTGTGGTTGTTCGTTGCCCATCTTCGGGCGGCTTTTTCGCGGATTTCCTTCGGTGTTCGTAGCCCTATTGGCTCCTCGCACTCTCCGTTATACGGGTTGTCATACTCCGTAAGGAGGAACCTTATACCCACACTCGTGGCCCGCAACCGTCTACGACGTGCAACTCGTAACTCTCCGACGCTAGTCGTGAAGGCTGACCCCGGACTTACACCCCGGCTTCGCTGTGTCAGCCTGGAGAGGTTCTTCCAGCTCGCTACCCTCAACGACGACGAGATCCCGAACTTCTCGGTGTGTTTTGGGTTTTCTCATTGCACTATACAGCAGACACTTTTGCTCTGTCACACTTTCTCCCATATAAAGGAAGTCGACATGTAAGATCTCATTTGAGCGTGAGGCGTGAAGTGCTTGTCCAAGAGGGCAAGGCACAAGACTAAGAGTCAGAAGACAGTGAAGACAGTTATTGACGAAAAGTCTCACGTCATTTGAGACACCTTTCCAAGCAAAGTGCTCACGCAATACGCTTTCTGTCGCTTTTATCCCGCGATGCCCCATTATGCCACAGTGTGAGGATACCGTGATCTTCAACTTCAGTAGGTTGTCAGTTTCTGGCACCCAAATTCTATCGTTTAGGTGCCACAGCTTGGTCTCCTCACACAATGTCAGGTGTTTGGCTCCCACTCCATCCTCGGTGATGGACGTATCGTCTCGATACCACCAGCATTTTGCAGCGCGTCACGAAAGCCCATGACGTGCCTGCAGATATTTTCTTTGTGACTCTTGTACTAGTCTCAGTTGAATTAAATCCTTTTCTTCAGAAGGAGAGCCAGTAGGTATGCTGGAGTTCACAATAGCGCACACCGATCGTAGGCGATTGTCCTTGACACGATATCCCTTGGTCCAACACGTCAACATATCGGCGCACACATTCTTGTGCCCATCAATGTGATCAATGACGTATTCAAATCGTGATATATACAGTGCCAATCTTTGCACCTTTGCAACCACATGGCGGCCCAGTTTTGGCTCTAAGACCAGAAGCGAGAACACAAAAAGTAGATTCTTATGGTCTGTAAACACGTGCGTAGGGTTAGAGGTGTCCACGATGTAGTCCAGACGTTCGAATACCTGAAAAATAGCGAATGCTTCCTTCTCGAACATAGTCCAGTTCGCTTGCGATGACTTAAATTCCTTGCCGGGAAACACCAGGGATTCATGATGCTGCTCCTCTCTTGGGAGCTCCAGGTTCTCAGGCTTGGTCTGAGTCACCACCGCGGACCAAAAACGTTCGGAGGCGTCAGTAAAGAGGCACTTGGTGTAACCTGGCCTTGGATAGGACATCGTTACCAAACTTCGCAGGCTCTTTTGCAAAGAAACGAATGCTTCTTGTTGGGTAGGCCCCTAAAGGAGCGCGTGAAGTTGAATGTTGGTAATGGCCCGTTTCTTCCGACGACCTGCTTTGCTGTAGGCTTCATTCAGAACATTTTGTAGGGTTTGGAGTTGTCGGGCTGCATTCGAGATTCCCGTTGACATCCATTGACAGCAGTGAACGAACTCACAAAGTTCTCCAGCAGTTATTGGCATTTCGATGTTCCGAAGTGCTTCGATTCGCGACGGGTCCATACGGTATCCAACTCTATTGATAATTCTGCCACACTATCGAGCTTCGGTGCTGAAGAATTTGCTTTTTCTGATAGAGACAAGTAGACCCACTTTAGCGCATATGGAAAAGAATTCTTCCAAAACCTGTAGAAGTTGCTGTTCACTCTGAGCGTGAAGGATGAAGTCATCAACCCATAGGTGGAGATGATTGTGCAGCGATTTGAACAGAGGTTCTACCGATCCTTGAAAGTAAATAACAGCGTTTGTGAGGCCCATCGAGACTCGTTTCGAAAAGTAGATCCCGTTGGTGTGACAATTCTGCAATTTCTATAAGACGCAGGATGGAGAGAATGTTAGGTTCTCATCTATTCTGGTCATGTTTTTATTGAATTTGTTATGTTTCTATGCTTCTAGTTAGTTATTTTAATGTTTTAATGCTTTCTCTGAACTCCTCGTGATCTAGCGATCTGATTTGATATCTCTTTGACCCTCAGATTCCTTGTTTGACATTATTTGTCATATTGTTAGTAAGACATGTCATATGTGCTGTCTGCGTTGTCATCTGATGTCATGAAAGTTTCAAAGTTGTCTGTGCCTTGCTGTAAATCTTAGAAGTGGACACGTTGCAAGAGCTTCTAGAAGCTTCTAGAAGCTTCCACAGCCGATTTCTACGCACAGTTTCTACACTGGTTGCGACGCATATGCAAATACTCATAGATGCTTTAGTTTGAGGGATATTATAAGAATCGTCGCTAGGGGCCTTGTTTTCAAAGGTCCCAACCTCTATATAAACTCTGGTCGACCCGCCTACTTCTCCTCGGCGGTCACCATCGGTCACGTTCGCAACCATTGACCCAAGTTTCAACCATTGTTCAACCTCCGAAACAGTGTTCTAACAAGGAAGCTGCAAATAGCCTGAAACAAGATCCAGAACCGCAAAAACTACTGAGCCAGAAAAGTCCTGTATTTTGGACTCGATGTGTGGCATTGGCCAAGCATGTCTAACAGTAGCGGCGTTGATGGGGCAAAGGTCGACCGTCGTTCGGAATCTAGCTTTTGAGTTCGGCTTCTCGACAATAAGAGGGGCTACGATCCATACATTGGGTGGATTGGGAAAGACACAATCTATGTCCAGAAGTTGGTCTACGAACCTGTTCAAAAAGGGCGGTTGATCCGGTGCATACCTTCGAGGTTTGACCTTGACAGGTACGCATTCAAAAGAGGTTTCTATCTTCATCGGTTCAACAGAGTCTGGTGGGGACTTGCCCAGCCTTATTCGAAAACCTGCTTGTACGTTTCAAACAGAGAGGTAAGAGTCTCCGCGCCTTTAGATGATAGTCCTGCCATCTGTGCTGCCTGGACAGCTTCAGTCGTAGCAGTTTGGATCTCCTCTTCCGTGCTTTCTCCGAGATCGATGTATACATCTTCAGGGTTGGGCGGGTTATTGGGGTGGCTCACCGGGTGGTTCGCAGAACCCCCAGTGGCTGCAATTGTCGGCGGATCATCATCTTCAACTGGTGTGGCTTTCGTTAAGGTGAGGATGTTTATGTCGTCTCCATGTTTAGCCGCCGCTGCCTCTAACAGGTCCCAGTTGTTGAGGCCGAGAGCATTAAGCAGTTTGCGGCCCAGTACTACACCTTGCGTTTTCTCATTTGCCACGTACCATTCCACGTTCCGCAATTCGAACGACTTCGTCGGGGCTCCCTAGAAGATTACACCATTATTCACTACCCTTGTTAAGGGTTTACCAGAGATAAAAATGAAACGAGTAGATTAGTGGGTTAGCAAAAAACTCGCCAAATCGAAAATTTTCCAGTAATGCAGCGGCTGGCACTGTTTCTTAGCTACTGCCCCATTTGGTCAAGCTGCCTTATTTTGGACTGCGTTTCTGCACCGTGAAAAGGCGATGGAGACTGTTGGACTTAATGTTGTGAACCTGCTTGGCTGATTATCTACGAATGGGGTGTCTTATTCAGATGTTACACGTGTAGGGGTGGTTTTCGGTAAGAACCTAGAACTATCGTCTAGGAACACGAGACGGGAACCATTTCGGATTTTGAGAGCACCACTCGCTATAAAAACGATATTACTTGTTACCGGAGGTGCCGTAGATACATACAACTGAAAATTTGCTTTATTATTTAGTTGGCGAAGGAGATTACCATTCGCTTCTTTATTTCCTTGAACAAGGACATCGGTATGAAGTTCTCAAATGATCCTTGATCTTTTAGTAGGTTTTCCGTGTACATTTCATTACCAAATACAGCATCGAAGACAACCGAACTGCGTTCTTGTGTTAACAGATCATCTTGCTCAACAGCAAGACCAACTTGGTTGACAACTTTTCGTTTCTCGTTGGAATGCCCAGACTTCTTTCGGGACTTCCTAAGTTCTTTAAACAATCATTTGCTTTCTTCCTCCGATGTCTCCTTACAGTCTCGGCGGTAGTGCCGCATACCCTTACAAGTCTTCTTATTCAGGCAAAAAGTTATGTCCGTTTTATGCTTCTTATTAGGTTTGTCAGCGTCTGCCTCTTCTTTACTCAACCTCTTCCGCAATCGAGTGTTTTGTGTGTGACGATGCGACGATTGGGAGGCAATCGGACGCACAGAACACAGATCCGAACTCAATATCGGCTTGTGCACAAGACCTTCATATTTTTCAGCTTTTTCTGCGAGACGACTTACGAAGACACTAAAGTTCTTTTTGTGCAACCCTGATGCCGACTCGAGACGAATTATACCCTCCATATATGTTTGCTGGCCGGCGGGTTTTGATTCGTTTTCTTATACGCTTGATGGCGATCGCTGGGCATTTGTCAATTGCTTCTTGAAAAACTTTCGTTTCCTAAAGCTTCGCGATACGAAACCACAAGTTGCCAGTCTCTACTGGCTGGATCGGTTATTGACATATCCATCTTGACATCGCTTACTACGTTATTCCAATGTTCCTCTTTAATCTTCTTGAATCCCATGCGTGAGTGCTCTTCCAAACACTCCTCTAATATCTTTTCCGTCACATCTTTGGTGTCGGAAACGGGAAGGTAAGGGCCTTCACAGAGAGTGCGTAGTACAACTTTAGGCACGGAGAGCGTCAAAGAAACAGGTGTAATATTTAAGTTCTGTTTCTTATTCTTCTCCGAAATCTGCTCGCAATACTCTTCACGTTTCTTGAGGAAAGAAGCAATCGAGACCACATCAATACGCTTCAGTTTGGAGCCTCGAGTCCCACAAGCGTATTCTGAGGCAAAACACCAAGATCATCAGCAGTATGATCTCCAACTTCTGCGGCTGTGCCAATTGTTTCTCCAACGTCGGAATCTGGCATACTAAACGACTTAGATAAAGTGTACAAAGTAATTAATGTTGCATCCAGTAACGTTCGTGCACGAGAACCGAAGCAATGGCAAGTTACAGGGCAGTACCGACAGGGCTTGATGATCTTCCACAAGTCTGTGCTGCCTTTATTGTGCCCTTTGGTGTTTTTCTCAAACCCCGCGCACGGAGCTTCTGACGATCTCCGCTCCCCAGCCGTCCAAGCTCAAGGCCTCTCGCTAGGGCTGGTATGTTTTCAGTCGCTTTCCCTCGGCCATAGAAGCCGACGACGACTATCGATATGTAACCAATATCGTAATAATGTGGCTCGGACACGTCATCTGTTAACGTCGCAATCTAATTACCGTAATGGATCCCCTAGATTACACTGGCCTGCAGCTGGTCTCCACAACTACAACTTTTAAAGCTCTTCTGATATATCTAGTTCAACCTATGTTCAACCTAGAAAATGGTGTGCGGCAATTGTATAGATATGCTTGTTATTTAAATTATTTGTCTTCTTGGTAGCTTTGTGAAGTGCATCGTTCTTATCTGTGGCGGATCTTTTGACGCATCTAAAGTTCACCAGATATTCCTGATTATCGCACATAATTATATGCAGTTTTGTGTTTATTGGTCTTGCATTGGTCCTAACCACCGCTTTCCATGTTTCAAATGAAAGCTATTGAATGCTTATTATTTCCAGTTTGGTTTTGTTTCCTCAATTTGTACTTTTATTGATTCCTATGAGCGCACATTGCAATAGGTCAATTTGTTAGCATGTTTGCAAAAGTGGCTCTTCCTCAAATACAACTGCGTCCAAAAATCCCATTACTTCACTCCACAGAAATGGCGTTTGCCGTCTGCAAAGTAAGCCACATATTCCAGCTTATGTATGGGTCCCAAGATAGCAAAAAGGCGTAATACGTCTGATTCTGGTTGCTTTTGGAACATCGAGCATTTTTTGCTTCGCAATTTAACTTTACTTTGCTCTCGGCACATATTTATAGGCTTTTTGAGTTTGAAAGCACTTGTGTGTGTCATCTATAAACTGGCAAAGTAGTCCGTGCTTAATCGCATGAAATTTGTCAAAAACTGGTCGACTCGAATGACCTTTAGTGCAACGAAAAAGACCGAAAACACCATGAAGACGTTCAAAATCTTTCTTTGCAAGAAAATAGCCAGCAATGGAGCCTCTCCGGATCAACACGGCGAAGCCAAGGTGTATATCTGGAGCTGAATCTTACGACGAGCGTAGGAGAGTGTGCAAGTCACGTCTACGACGGCCGGTACTCACGAATTTGCGCATAAACTACCTCCTACGGACTATGACAACCCGTAAAGCGGAGGGTGCGACGAGCCAGTGGTGCTACGAGAACCAGAGAAAATCCGCAAAACCTACCCAATAAATGTGAGAAGAACAACCAAACAAAGTGGGAATATTGCAACAATTAGAAGCCTCGAAAGCAACGAGGAACAGTCACGAGATATCGGTAAGCAACCCTATTCCGGGGCAAGAACACGATGTATACCGGAAGAAAAGCCGGTGATGAACTGTAAAATAAAACGTTGTCTCTAGGCGAGCCAAGGCGGGTGATAGTCTGTTTTTTTGGGTGCGCACACTTCGCGGGGAGGTTAACGACATGCTGAGGGGGAAAGGTATCAGAGCGAGAACACTACTTAGTCGGAAACCCTTGGTTGGAGAGGTATACTTCAGTATCCGGGTCTTCCGCCTGACACTATATAGTACGTCTATCTCACTACAGTGTGGTAAAATACACTAAATAATATTTCTAAATTCACCAGCAATGCTGTGCCTCCCACCAATACAACTATACCGTATCACACGAGTTCCATCGGAATGCTGTCACTGCCACGGCGCATGTCAAACACGCGGCCGGTGGGACGAAGATGATGCAGCCGACGCAATGGTTACTAGCGGTAATACTCATATCTTCCTCACCAGAGTGCACCTCCAACCCGAAACGACTTAGTCGGTAAAAACACCTCTGAGAGGGGTTGCACTTCATAACCTGTATGGATGGGTTCCAGTCCAGCAATGGAGCCTACCGCTGACAAGAGAGCGTGAGCACTGGTATTCTTCCAGTACTCTTCTGCTGCTCTCAGAGATCAGAAACCTGTGTCAACAATCTCGAGTTCGGAAGACAATAACTGGGCTTCTAGTGTTCTGACAAAATTCCTGGTAGGGCCTGCATCGCCAAGTGATTTGTTTTCTTCCTCTAATATTCCATCTGGTTGTGCATCGTGTTTTGAAGGGTAAGTACCCTTCTCCTGCATGTCTTTTTGCGCATAACAATGTCTATCGATCTCAGAGTCTGTTCCGGTCCCGCACATAGATTCTGTTCTTTCATTCGGAAACTTTTTTTGTTTTTTCCTTGCGACGGCGAAACAGTTTCAAGAAAGGAGTTCAGTCGGCACTGGATCCCGCACTGTTTAACGAGAGTTTGGTGCATTCTTGTTTTTGGTCTTCAACGTGCATCAGAAATCTTAGCAAAACCATTACGCCATTTACTGGCGTCCAAATCTGGGAAGACTCGGCAAAGTCTTTCAAGAACAGAAACATATATATATCTTTGATGAAGCAACGCCTTCTCCTGACGAATTTGGGCGTCACTAACTCTCACATCTCTTATCTCCATCCATGGAGCGATCCCCACGTCGTATCACTTCTCTGATTGTCCCTTGATGTTGCAGAAACTTACTCGTACACTGCAACTTCTTTGCAATTCTGAACTCGTCAATATGTGACTATGGCAGTATTTCACGATGCACAAAAATGCAAGACTTTGGCATTGATTTAGATCCTCGGCCTCGACATACTTTTGGAAGGTTTTCGTGTTCCAAGGTGCAGTGTATGTTCTATACTCATTCACAGGGGTTGCTGAGAAAAGGAATATACTGTTCACATCACCTTAGCTTTCCAACATAGAACGCAAGAGATCCCTTACTGGGATAAATACCCCGGTCTTGTTCTTCCCAAGTCGCGTATTGATCACCTCCTTCTTCCATCCTTGCTCCTTAATCTTCCACTTTCTCGCACTGCTCAAGTACTTCAAAAACTTTGTTGAGAACGGGAACTGGTTCATGGGAAACCGGGAATCTGCCGAACAACCATGCTCTGCGTTAATAAGTTAGCATAGAACGCATTTGTCTCATTGGAAGTCATGCCAAATTGCATGCAGTACGAGACTACTCTTGGAGAGGTTGGATGTAGTATTCTTAACGGTGGGCTGAGTTGGGTTAAGTCCTCATGGAGCTCTTCATATTTGTCTCCAAAGTCTTCATGGAAGCGGTACACCAGCCAACCCATGTTTTTTTCTGCTTCACAGTTTTATTCCCGTCGATATTGGATCTCTCGCGAAGCTCAGGATCGCAAAACTCAAATTCATTTCCATGTTCCGAATCAGTTTTTATATTATTTGCGATCGGAAAACCAGAACTTTTGCCTTCCTCCGTGGCGGGGCGATGTTCTGCTTACTACGTCGCTGTATCTTCTGCAACGGCGTTCTGTGTTATATACGATGACATAAGTCTTTCACTCGGAGTGTCAATACGTTTATTTTGGTTAAATGCTTTGATTCGCTTGTGCGCTTTTGATATGTGCCCCCGCAACCGATGCCCTTTACGAAAAGTCTTGAAACAGACGTGGCCGTTATAGGTTACAATTGCAGTTATTTGAGGAAATGGAATGTAGATGATTGCAACTAGTTCTTGTCGTACTCTCGCTTTCGACTTCTTCAAAATGAACTGGTACGACGCGACTTCCAAAGCAGTTTCACTTTGAGGACAACAGATGTCCCACATATGATTTTCGGGTAGGCTGGAGGATCTTTTCCGTTTCGGAGCGAGTTTTTTGCTGCGCTATCTACCTTTGGTCAAAAGTAATCAGCCAAAAGTTCTCTTGGATTTGACACCTCTCACACTTCTAGATTTTTCCTTCTGGTTTCGTCCCCTCCACGTTGCATGTGAGTCGTTCATATTTCTTCTCACATGGCCTCAAACTCCCACTCCGCGGTTCACTTTGGTGAGGAAGAAGTACATGCTACAAATGTAAAGGGGATTGGAAGCGCCTCAACACACTAGTGAGGCAAAGAAAAATCAATGAGAACGAAGTTCCGGACAAAGACGGTCCAGTCCTGCACCAAAAAAGGAACGCACATCCCAAGCTAAAAAGAAAGTGTCAAAAATCCTGTTGGATGTGCTCCCGACTCTATCGGTTGTCATCAGTGCAGTGAGATCAAGCAAGAGATCCAGAAGCTACGCAGAGATATAAGTTCCTCTCCAACAGAGACACTGAAACGATGGGATGCAAAGCGAGCTTCTGAAGAGCTGCGGTTGCAAGAAAAGTGTTATACGGACGAGTGAGAAAGTTCAAAAGAATTTGATGTGGCAAGAGAAACTACTCACCCAAGCTAAGCAAATTAAAGGAGGCATCCTTTCTGGGAGACGTGAGAGAGAAACCGTTGACGAAGTCACCGCAACTCGTAAGGTATGGCCAAATCTAACTTACGTATTTCCTTAAAAATTGTTTCTAACACACGTTTCTGCCAATGTAGAAGGCTGGAGAGGCGAAAGTACTTGCGCATAATCTCACTTTCATGAATTTATGGAGTGATCCTGTCTGGGCCGAGTACTTTGACGCAATTAGCACGGAAATATGTGACGCTTTATGTATACAATGAGTTCCTAAACATTTCGAAAGTCCCCGGTAAATTTGGAGCATCCTCAGAGAGCACTTCAGAAAATTTGCAGCTGGTCTTCGAAGCAGCCGCATACGTTATGAACTGTGAGGTTTCCGATGAGTCTGTGATGTCGTTTCTTTCTCCTTTTCTTTACGGTTCGAAAAAGCAAGAAGGATGTAGAGCAAAGAGTCAGATGCAACATTTCTAAAGGCATGAATCGTGTCCAAGACAGCATTCGCGACAAACTGATAAATGCAGAAGCTCAATCTTCTATTTTGAACTACGCCATTGACATTAACGCGTATTTTGTCGTAAATTAAAGCGTTTTTGAGAACAGGGAAGGAGAAGGATCCCTATGTGAAAGATATCTTCTCCTTGAGGTCGTTAAACGAATAAAAGAAGACTGCGGCTCTGGAACTGCTGCGAGGCAGTCAGATCCTTGATCGTCGCACACTAGATGATGCTGGGGGTTAGTTCGCGTTTTTGTGGACAGGCTGCAGCGTATAGCAATGCTATCGCGGCGAAAGCAAATTTTGAGGCAATGTGCCGAAGTGCTCTGAAGCTGGAACAACTACCAGACTTGTTCCTCGATGAATCTGCTGACCCGATAGCAAGCATTTTTAAGTTTTGGTTCGTAATTGTTAAGGTATGTTACGTAATACTTCAGACCGAAACTAACAAAACTGCCACTAACTGTTTGGTGTAGATACTGAAGGTGTTAAAAGTTCATGCCCTTATTAAGTAGGGGCTACCGTACTTTGCATCAACCATTTTGGGCAAAACATTTCGTTCAGTTGCACAAGTTTTTGGACAAGGGTCTCAAGTAAAAAGGAAAGCTGAACAGTACTGGCATGTCATATGTCTCCTGGAGTCGCTTCAAAGTGAAGCAGATGTTGACAAACGAGGATATACAAGACCTTACCAACCATTACATACACATTGATGATCGCTTTGATTCCAAATGCAAAGATGGAATTCCGTTTACGAAGGAAGAGATATGGGAAATTATAGCAAATGGATCGGTGTCTTCACCACACGATTGGGCTTTATATGGCAGAGATGCTGAGGCGAAAACTGAAGTGTTCCTTGACATTGTTCTAAAGTGGAGGTCGGATCGAGCAGTAGAGATGACTAGAAGCAGTGTTGTCAATCTTTGGTAACAGCTGCCTGAATATAAATTGGCTTGGAAATGAGAAATCTCGTGCGCTGGTTTTAGTGTGTTGAATTTGGTTACTCCCTTTAGCGCCTTGTGGTCTACTTGTTGCAGGTTGAGGAGTATCTTCTTGTTTCTAATGGCATTGTGGACCAGATAAGCTTCAAATTAGCTAAACCGCTGATGATATCTGGGTGATTGATGTTTTTCAGGACGGGAAATGCCAAAGTGTAAGTAGAGTTGTGAAGGCTTTTTATCATTCTAGTGTCTTTGTTACTTCGAGGAATGCTTTTTGTTAAACGATGATGTTATCCTTTGGAGGAGTTGTCGTAAACATAAGTCTGTTCCGTCGGAACACATGAGGGCAAAGCAGAGCAAACCGTATCCGGATTAAATTGGGGATTGCTCCGGCGGAAATCCTGGATTTGAATTTCTGCAGTAACAGCAATCGGCCCAACGGAACAATATTTCGGAATAAAATAGCTAGTTCCTGACACAACCGCGGGTCCACTCCGCATATCGACCTTCGAAGCGAAGATTTTGCCAATCGGAGCGATAAATGAGTTGCTGATAATCTTAAGGACTCATCAGAACTTCTGGCTTCTACCTTCGTACGTGCTTTGTTTTTGTGCTTGGCTTGATATAATCTGGTACTGGGCACCTCCTGAAAACACAAATCGCATTTTGAGCATACGTGTTTGTACACGTGGGTGCACAATAGTATGGTATTGTGTGCACGCCAAAGATAAGATTTGTCCGAGCCGCTAGCACGGACGAGGTTGAATGCGGGGTGCACAAATTTTAGCGTTCGACAAAGATAATGAATCCGACTTGTTGGTCATAAAGTCACAGTTATTTGTGCGTCTTGCACAATTTGCGAGCCATCGCGCACTGTATCTGGCTTGTCACGATCGGTCACGTCTTAGTTCCTGTACCATTTTTTGTTTTCAAAAAGTGCCCATTATTAGCCACTATGACCGCAATCGAAGGGGCCTTTTTGCATGTCGGCTGCAAAGCTCTTTTTCCTGGCAGCGTCACATTGCCAAAAAACGCTGACGCTAGCAGCTATTGAATGGTTTATGGAGTGCCCGCTTTGTACCCACAGACGTGCGCAAAGAAAAGCCGCGTGATAGAAGTCCAGTAGAAAACAGATACCGCATGTGAGACAATAAAATAGTAACGGAAAGAAAATGAGTAATTTATTGATATGACTGCCGAGATCACTAGATTATTCATCTTGCGCTCGCAACCGCGCGCAATTTGGACACAGAGAAGTGCATATTCGATGCCGTCGCGCATGCCGCGCACGTAGGTCGTCGCCGCATATACGAGTGCGTCGCGTGCGGATAGGTCCGCATAACGCTCACCATGCGCTAGACGCACCAACCATATGCGCACCATCATCCATAGCTTTCAAAGGGATAGCTGTGCGGCGTGGCCATCGGCCCCGGCAGTGCCGAGACCGGAAGGGGTAGAATCAATAGGAATGGCCGGGTCAGGACCAACAGGGCCGAGAAGATCGACAAGGGACTCCAGGGTCCCACTGGTGCCAACCAACCCGTTATCGAGGACATCCTCGGACTCGAGGTTTACAAGGGGCGCACAACTGCGGGACGCAGCGCTGGTCGTGTCATCGTCAGTAAGGACGCGGATGAAGTCGTCTGCCATGATGTTGGACGGGTTGGGAGCGGTGGAAGGAAGTGATAAGCGCAAAACAATGCGTCTATATGTACAACACCACGGGCCCGACACGTGACCCAGATTGCACCGGCAAAAACTTTCACGTGTACGAAACAAACTTGATGACGCAGTGCAAAATTAATATTGCCCACGCCCATGTAAACATTTGCGCGGTGTAAGTACGCGCTATGTCTGATATGTAGGTTCAATTGTCTCATGTATGTCTGGTTTGGCACATTATTGTATCTATGTCGTTTACATGTCGCGTTTACATCGCATGCATTCCTAATGCGTGACTGATGTTGGTCGATGTAACGGCAGAAAAGAAAAAAATTTTGAGACTGGCACTCTGTCTGTCATGTGCATGTCAGGTGTCCAGAACGTGCATACATCCCGCATATATAGAATATTCACATTAACTAGATAGAACATAGATATGGCATGTATCGGAATCATGCCAAGATGAGTCACATAACAGGAAAGTGAACCCCAAGCTCAGACGTAGACCACACATACACTCCGCAAATATTCCCCTGGGAAGGGGGACATATTTATTTGGATGACGTACGGTGAAACTATTCCTGATGACGCCACACAAATCAGCCAGGGTAATGATCACAGAACTAATGTTAGAAAGAAAGTACGACATAGACCAAAAGTAGCACCAAGAAGCAGACTGCAAAGAATATTCAGTATAAGAAGGTCGGAGTGGTGACCTCCGACTCAACGCCGGCCACATTACTTCCCCTCGACGACCTCCCCCTACTTGAACTATAGCAAACTCTTTCCTGCTTCCCCTTGTCGTCTCCTTTCTCTCTCTTCCCCCGACAATTATTTTATGTCCTCCCTTGGCGGCTTGGTCTCCTGCCCCTAGCCAACCAGAATCGTCCTTCTTGGGCTCGTCTTTTGTAGTTCTTTCTGCGTCCGCACTGCCCTCTGGGCTTGTGTTGTGCAGATCGCAATCTCTGTTGTTGTTGTTGTTGTTTGTCGTTGGTTTGTTTGGCTTTCGTTTTGATTGTGTTTTGATCTCGTTATTGTCGCCGTTGTTCCTCTATCACCTATCGTGTCTGGTCTCCCGTGCTAGTCGGTTACTATCGTTATCGTCTATCATCTTTTTCTTCTAGCCGTCTGGCCCGGCTGCCGTCAATTCTATTGGTATCGTCTAAAATTAATAGTGGGCTCATTCTGTCGTGCTGTCGGCCTGCTCGTATCGCTCGTGCTGTTGGTCTTTTTTGTTGATTGGTCCTTCCTCGTTTTGGTTCTTTTTGCGATTCCGTCTCTCACATAGTGTGGCCTTTGCACCTTTCGTTGCTAGACAGGCGTGTTTCACAAGGCGTAAGCTTGTCATCTACCTACGGCCGTGAGGCAATCTTTCAAAGTTAAGCTTTCTACTACTGCTCTTTTGGCATTTTGTGTGACTATTAACTTTGTCTGTCTCACATAAAGTGCCAAGGTCTATCGTTTCGTAGAGTGAATATTTTTCTGTGATGTATTCTGAGGAACTTTTGAAAGTTGATCCGGACCCGGTCCCGCATATAAAACCGTGGGCAGTTGAGCCTCTGAAGGCGTGTCGCGAGCGTCTCATTTTTCGTGTAGCGACATCGAAAGCAAGATTTCGTCTCAATCCCCTTCCTCGCAAGCTCATCCTCAAGCGTTCCCGCGTCTGCGACATTAGCGTTCAGAGTCGGCGTCAGCTCCAGATCCATCAAGGCGGGCGTAAACACCAGCGAGACTTTCGTCTTGCGATCTATAGGGAAAGGGATATCGCTTGCGCCATTTGCAATATACGCTTCTCCGGAGCCCACGATCTCCGAGTGCATTATCGTAGTCGCCGTCATCGTGCGACATTTAGGAGGAATAAAAATATTACTATCTAGGGACTGAGTGCCTCTTCCCATCACTTTGTTGCGACAAATTTTATATCTTCTATCAATGCATATATCTTTGTTTCTCTTGTGTCCAAATACATTACTTTGTCTAAGCTTGGCCTCCGCATCTGTCTGTTGTGTTGTCTTTCTTTTCTTTGTCGCAGATTTGCTATTGACTTTGGTAGTGCTCTCTGCCCGCTGGGCTGGTACTCCCTACGAAAGCATACATTTTCATTTACTTCTCTGCGTTCCTCTACTAAAGTGTGTCATTGCCAGCGTCGTACCATAAATGAAGTTCTCACCACATTCGTAATCTGTCAAAAGCAAACTGACAAACGTGTGTTAGCATACCCTGAATAGCCGCCCAACGGCTTCTTGCCAAACATCTTCTACAACATCTTCAATGCACACACGTATACAAAACTCACACGTTACTGCTGACACAAAAAGGTTCAGATCAAGGGTCATATCTTGAAATTAGCCGCACAAATTCTGCATGGCACAATCTAAATGAAGCTGAGAATGAACCCTTTGCCAGCTCGCTCTCTATGGCCCTTATTGTAAACTGGATGTAGCTGTTCCTACTAGTTTCTCACGCTAGACTGCAAAAAATCACAGAAAGGCTATTCAGGTGAAAACAAGACGAGGCGAGCTGAGAGTGGCAGTACACAGAATCTTAGTACTGCGACTCTCTTCTTATACCAAGACAAATAAAAACGTAATCTCGGCAGTATAAAAGAAGTAATCATGATAACATATAAATACACACTGGAATGCAAATTCTTGTAGACAATACAATACTTGAATTCAAACCACCACACAAAACGTTCAAAGTCACTGAGAAAAAATGATCCTTGTCTTCAATCCAAACCGTGTACAAGAATCATCTCTAGTGGGTGTCATATGTTTTGAAATTTCAATAAATCTCTCGTATAACTATCTGCATTTCCAATATCAACAAAATAATCATAATTGATACAGGTACAAAACTAATCACCAAGATTGAATAGCTACTTAAGCCATTAGCATTTAATACATTCGTAGACCATTCTGTGCTTTGTACACTTGCAATAAACCATTTTATATAATGTGAATAGTTGATAACTTAACACAGGAATAAGTAGATGAAAAGTAACTGCAACGAAGATTGACATAAACTTAGTCTATACGACATTCTCCTTATTTTACTTGCAAAAGTCTTTCTCTAATTCTCAGAAGGAGATACAAAAGTTTTCTAACTGTATTCAACATATTTTAGTTGACATACTACCACAACGATCGAGGTCTACTTTAAGATTAGTCATGACACGAATCTATAATGCGTTCAGATCAGAGCACAAAAAGAAAAGCTTCCAAATTTCTTAACCTTTATTTTATCATCATCATTTCCCGGAATACGTACATGTGCAGAGCGTCTGATCTTTGTTATGGTCTCCTTGCTCATCATTTCCGGCATGTGCGTTTGTAGCAAATAAACGCGGCAGTCCTTGCAGCAAGAAGTTATAGAAGAGGAGAGTTTGCGCGAAGGTATCATTCGATGTTTTGTCTGGGAGAGTGAACGTTTGCCACAACTTTAAAAAGTGAACATTCACTCTTTCTGGAAAAAATGACCGTTCAATACCTTACAGAAGTGAACATTTACGGCTACTTACGGCAGTGAGCGTTCACTGCTACCTCCAGCAGTAAACGTTCACTGCTACCTATGGCAGTGAACGTCAACTGCGTTTTTACAGCAGTGAACGTTTACTGCGTTTGTACGGCAGTCAGCGTTCTCTTCTGTAAGTAGTAGCGGACGTTTACTGCCTGACAGCAGTGAGCGTTTACCGATACTTAAAGCAGTGAACGTTCTCTGCATGTGTAGAGGAATGAGATGTGCACCCGCGCAAAGTGAGAGACTTCAGATCCGAGTGATGAAGAGTAGTACTTGGGTTCACAGAGGCACTTCAATTTGTTTGACACCATCATTTCTAAGCGTCCGAGTGCAGTCTAGAGCACGCATCAAATAGATTTCTAATATAATTTATGAACTCAGAAATGACAATGCAGGCGTCTAATTCAGCTGTTCATGGCTGAGCAAATGCGCAGATCGAACCTAGACTTCAGTCGGGACGACATTGAAGCGTCAAAGTGTCTTCAATCATTGAACTTCTCTCATTTTTTAAGCGCTATAGATACAACATTCGTCTCCATATACTCACTTTCGCACACGCCGCTTTTCAACCTACTCTCTTACACTCTTCCATCTCACATTGGAGCCTTTCACAGCCCATGACCTCGTCCCCTCCATCTCATACCCAGCCGTCTCACATTCAGTACCTAGTCTTGCGCTGGAGCCTACCGCGGTGAGAAAATTGTGAGCTAAGATACGCCAGAGGCAATCATCGAGCAGAGTTCAAATCAAAAGAGAGCAGGTTTCGCCTTTCACTTGAGGAGCTTTTCAAAAAATCAGCAGCTGGAAAAGAGAATCAAAATCTTTCAATCTGTTCCTATAAGTTCTCAAAGCCATGGAACCGAAAGTTCTAATGCGTCCTAAGCAAGGCGGCAGGGCACGGACTGGTTTCAAAGTACCTCCCCAAATACTTTTCGAAGAGACTAAGCACTTCCAAACATTGCTACAGCACATTACTCGACTAGCACGGCTGAATCACAAAGATGTCGTGTTGGAATGATTAACATGAGAGAACTTCGCGAAAGAAGTAGATGGATAAAAGGAAGGCTTTGCATTTCTGTTCGTTGCAAATGCGTGACAAACATTCGAAACTTGTACGAAACACAAATGCACATGCATAGGTTGCAACAATACTGACTACTAGACTACATTTAGAAGCAGTAATAAGGCGTTCTGAGTAGTGGAAACATTTTGCATATAAAAGGAGTGGCAAAGAAACTGAGCCAAATATCAGTTGTCTTGTCAACTCAACTCCGATAACTTTGAAAGGTCGATATGATTTCACGTAACGCCTCAAGTTGAAACCGTGCGGCTCTACGACGATCGAAACAACATCTGAATTCTTTTGAGAATGCATTGGTTTGGCGATTCTAGCTGATTCGCAAACGTCGGGAAAATTATATCCAGCAGAACCTCATTGGAGCTAGAAAATCTATGGGAGCATTGAGGTATTTGTCTCAACCATTAAACCAGACTCATGTTCTCGAGCAGAAGCCTATGACTAATTTCTAGTCGAACAGAGTTCTAAAGAGTAATAGATTCGAAAGCGTTGCATTCAATACTTGTCCCTGCTCACCGTCCTTGAGAAATTTGTCTGATCGTAGTAGCATTCGAGACTGCTTAGAAGGCTTCAAGAAAAGCTCAATTAGTCAAACGGATTCCCCAAAACTTTCAGCTGCCAAATCACTCTAAAAGAAGTACATTTTAGGTCTGCCGAAGAGTATCGAACGCGGTGTGGAACTTTGGAGCCTCGGAGATCACAAAAACGTAGTCGCCTTTCATAAGTTTGACAGGGCTGAGTTCAAGGAGCAAATCTTACACGGCTATTCCGATACCTGGTGAACGGAATCAGGTCTGAAGTCTGCTAATGACAAATTTAAATGTTAATTAACTTGGTTCTTTCGGAAGTAGATGATATCTCCGAATTTGATATGCACGAACACAGTTCTTGGAGTTTTGCTCCCGATCTCTTTCACAAACGCTGAGATGATAACGGGTCTCCATTAAAGCTGAGTGCGTTATTCGCTTGGAAAGGAAAGAAAAAAAGCGTGACGTTCTTCGACGGTCGTTCTCTGAACACTTTTATTGATTCAAATTCTTCACGACATGAAGAGTGCTACGAGAAAATTTACTGGCGCCAATTCTTTCTCTAACAATGAATTGGATAACGCAGATCTTCAGTTGCAGTCAGTTTTACGAAACTGTCAACACATCATATAGCAAAAGCGCCTTTGACAATATGGAAAGATCTGAAGGTCTTTTGGTGGAATATGCGAAGAAACATAATGCCCATGATCCAGTTAAAGTTTCCTTTCGCTTTAGACAGCTATTGATGGATCTTCTTGTCGAAAACTGCCGTTCTAACCTAAAAAAAGATGAGCGTGGACACGATGGGAGAACAAGTTCAAGACTTGAGTCTCGTATACTCCAAGTATGTCCACAAAGGCTCGTGAAATTGATATCAAATAGAAAATTGCTCACGGAAATCCATTGAGAAGGAATCTAGATTTCGAGAGGTTTAGAAGAGCCTTTAGGCTCTGGTAAAAGGCATACCGTACTTTTCGTTAACGACTTCTGGGCATTGGCTGGGTTCTGGTAGACTTTTTTGGCTTTGTCCATTTAATGTCCGCCATCGAAATTTACGCTACTGTTTCTCATAAAATTTTTGTCCGCCAAAAAACTTCTTGTACGGCACCAGTGCACCAGATGTCCGACCAAGATCCATGTTGGCTTTTCCTGGGGAGGGTGAATCTTGCTCGATATGATGGCGTGAAAATGTGAGCAAGACCAATTTCTGCGGAAATTGTCTGCGATCATTCTGAACAGCTCTGGTTTGGTTCTGGGTCTGTGCTAATAATGGATTTCAATCTCCACAGTTTCTGCGTATTGGGTTTGTACCTAGGACACAGATACGATGAGATTTTGAAACTCCGCATGGAAAGCGTGTCAATTGGAAGGCAGTCGGCAACTCTTACTCTAAACACAGCAATCAAGAACTCCACTTTCGAGCGAGTGTATGAAATATCTGATCGGGATGGCAACAGTCCATTATTCCTCTCCATATATAGATCCATTAATTGCTCTCCATTCTTGGGTTTATAATCAGAGGAATTGAGCCCGGGTACCTTTTTCCTCCCATTATTACCACGAATGCTGATTCCAGCATGGATCTCTTCAAATCACTTTCCTGCAACATATCCACTACGTTCATGAAATCCAGATTACTGCTATTAAGAATTGGTACCGAAGATGTTAGGGCGTATACTGGACATTCGCCAAAGAGAGGATGTGTTCGGTTTCACAAAACACTCGGATACATGGATGAGTACATCATGAGGAAGCTTGGAATGGTGAGCCCCAATGCGTACTCAAAGAACTGGAAAGCTTATAATAACGATGCGCCGCTAGAGTTGCCGCGGCTCAACAGCTGGCAGCACATGGTAAAACATGCAAAAAGTCTATCTGGCTGGAAAAAACAGATTGAAGACAGGCAAGCACACAAAGAGTTCAAGAAAGAAGTATTAATACAGACGAATTTTTCTTTGTATTTGATTTCTGGGAGAGGTGAAGGCATCTTGGTGAATTATCTACAGAGAACACCCCTTTCTTTTACCTCTATGGTACAAATTAGTTGCCCTCATACTTCCTTTTAAAGCTTGCTGCTTATGACCGTTTCAGGGTCGTAAAATCTGTTCTCGTTCTCAACGTATGGTACACAATTTGGCGCTGGAGGCTTGCGCATATTTTTCTACATATTCGAGGCGGATTCATCTTCTGCATGGTTCCAAGAAATATCGTTTCGATTTCCATGCTTGCGCCGCACAAACTGTATCTGTTGACAAAGCCCTACATTGGCAGTTAAAGTTCACTGCCGCGGTGGAGCAGTGAGCGCTCACTTCGGCCGCAAGGAATGGACTTTTGCTGCCCCCGCTACAGCAGTGAACGTTCACGGCGACGGTACAGCAGTGAGCCTACATCGCCGCAGTACAGGTCATGGTGCGTATCGTGTCTGGCGAGGTGTTATAGCCCAACAAAGCTTCACTGCAACTTTGTAGTGAACTGTCTACAAGGTCAGAACATTTTATCGAGTGGAATCTGTTTCTCAGCTTTCTTCGCACGTTTATGAGACCCGCAGTTCCCTTTTCTTCTTCTTTTTCGGCCCCCCCGACCAGCTATGACTCCCAGCTCTCTAAATTCTGACACAAGATGTACTCCTGTATCTGTCTCAGTAGCGTTTGTCAATGTTTAATTGACAGGCATTACGGGTGAGACTCATAAATATCCAACAGTTTCTGGTTCTTGACGTCGAAACATATTACGTGATTAATGCCGTGTCTTCCTTTAGTCGCAGTAAAAATTTCCCGGTCATTTGTTCCGATATTCAGTTCCATATAGCATGAACATCTCGCTTTGACACACGCACTCTTCGTAGCTCTAGATTTGGGAGCTCACATCCCAACCACATTTCAGCGTCCCCAATGCGCACCATTGGCGACACCAAATTACCTACTAGAAGTTCCTGTGTAATTCGGATGTCCAAAAATGGACCAATTACATTTCGCGTAGCTAACTGAAGACAAAACCGGCCGCTCCGAGACACGACCATCCTTGACGAAGATATAATTTGCAAACTACATCGACTTCTTCCTCTACCGCCAGGGCAACGAATTTCGACTGAAAATTCGTGTCTTTTAGAAACCAATCGGCAAATCTTTCGATGGATATGAAAGAGAGGTGCAAACTTCCGCTTACCGAAAAAGATTAATCCAAATTCCTCTGAGTGACAACTTCGCATAGACCCTGCAGAACACCACATCTGTACAGCGCGCTTGCGAACGGTTTGCCGCGAAGATTGTGGAGCTGGATTCGGTATCAAGTTTCGCTGTCCGTTCCATTCCGTCTGGAGTACTGCTCTGGCAATAAATGCTTGTCTCTTGGGCTGAACCCAGAATACAAGACTTCCTCGACTTCCCAAGGCTTCTCTTTTTCCGATTTATTGTTTTCCAAAAGTCCCAGCCCGTACGTCACGTTTGACTCCAGAACTCTTCCCGGGCGAGCAGAGCACCACTCGAATACCCATCTAAGACATCACTTCGACAAACGATGTGTATGAAGGATTCCTGGTGGCCAATCGACATATTTCACTTCAAATCGTGGTCCGTTTTCTGTCGAAATGCGGTTAACATTTCTGACTTCCAGCTTTATCTCTTCGTCTTCCTTTTTATGCCATAGCTTCTTTCGCCGCTCTCCAGCGAAATCGGGCAATCCTAACTGCTCTTCTCCGTGCGCAAAGTCTGCTGGGTGTTTCGGGTGGAGCCTCGGTTGGCTATGCTGGGTTAGCTTCGTCAGCTCCCATTACCAGAAGTTGTCGGAGGAAAGCGATGAGATTGATATGGCGATTTGCTTCTGGGTCTCCATTGCATTCAGACAGCCACACTGGGCTACAGCAGACCGTTTGTGAACGAAATAGAGTCGAAAAAGTGACCAGCTGCGCTTTCCTGGACAGCAGACCGTCGGTGAACGGAGTAGAGGGGACAAAGTGGCCACCGACGATTTCCTGGCTAAGGGATAATTTAAACTGTACCTTATGTGAAGCACAACTCTGGAGTGACCATCGCCTTGTGCATGTTTCCACCTCAGTAGCGATATCCGGAATGGACGCGCTGTGGCTCCCAAACAGGAACATTTGCGCTGGGCTGCTCTGATTGATTGTGAGCTGCAACCTACAAATTAGTGTCATTCTCGCCGACGCCGTACGTCTGGTTACGTCTCCAGGTTTACCTCTACCGCTAGGTATCACTCATCCGCCGCCACTTACGAAACGCTATTGCCAAAACTCATTTCTCTCTCATCCGTAGCAGCTTAATTCCAGAGTTGATGCTCGCCTTTGAATCGACGCAAAGTTTTCTTTATCATGTCCCCTCGCAGTACGGCACCCACAAAACACCTCAATCAACTGCATTCGATAGCTCAGTAACTTGCCAGTCACCACCAATACAACTGCTTACTTCAGCTGCGCCCTATCGGCCATCACTCATCACCATCGTCATTATCTGTGCACCAATGCGGTTTCTTGACAAGCACGAGCTGAAGAAATCCTGGCGCTCTATCACGCTCTGGAAGTGGAAAAGCGAAAATGCCATCGGTAGTGCCGCATCCAGCGTGTGTTTGTAGTCGCTAGTTTGCACAGCTGTGCCGAGACCTTGGTTGCACAGTGCGCGCCGTCAGAACGTTGTTCTCTCTACGTGATAGAGGGTGCGCATCTTGCGTGGCGTTGACAGCCGAACTGCAGCGCGCGCGCCCTTTGCGCCCGAGGTTGTAACGGTTAGAGAACGGGGCCTGGGTGCCGTGCCTTCAGGGCTCTACAGCATTTTTGCCCTTGTTCACGTAGATCGTCAGCGAAAAACAGAACCGGTTTCCAAAACGTTTTCGGAGATTCTAAGCGCTCGATCTCGTCGCGAAGCCGCCTAACCAAATCCTCAATATCCGGGCCGCCGCCGCGAACTGCCGGCGTTGGATGCTCTCCGTCGCGACCCATGCAGCCTCTGCGTGCCCAACGTCTGCCTAAATTTCTTCAAGTAAATGTCCTGATCCTTCGTCTACCTATCTCGCTCATCTCAATGAGCGAGAAGCGTTCAAAAATATCCATCGAATTTTGTCACACAAAGCGTTGCAGCAGGCTTGGTCTCCGTTTGATTAATTCGTTTTAGGCCTCATATCCCTCATTTGGACATACGAGGCTGCATATGTTTCATATTTATTCTCTTTTTCGGCTTTCATCCAAAGTGCCGTCCATTCCACAATATACCGTTTACAGATCGTCCCCACATACACCATGGCAATCTCTCGAACGGTTGCGACACTTCAATTACGCTTCGGTCTTGGTACCGAGTTTGCTGTCGACAGTTTAACTGCTGCGGCGGAAGCGAATGGCCGTCTTCCGCATTTTCAACACGTCTGTCAAGATGCAATCGTCAATCGCTTATATGACAGAAGTGCCCTGAATTTGTCCTTCACTTCCTCTGCAACACGTCTGAAAATTGGGCAAAAGGCGCTCATCTGCCCAAATGAAGCCTCTTTGATTTTTACGTGGCGTCCATAACCGAAATAAAATCCAACGATCGCTCCGGAACTTTGGTAAAAATAATGGAACTGAGGTTGGGTGAACTTGTCTTTTCCGGAGCTCCGGTCTGTAACGCAGGTACAGGAGCGTTGTTTCAAACACTTCAAGGCGCTGGTTATCACAAAATGATGTAAGCAGTCATCAAGGGCTGTACTCGTCGACCTACCGCCTTTCGCGATACCTTGTACAAGAAACTCAAGCAACTTTCTCCTTGTTTACATGTACACCATAGTAGACGTTTCTCTCTGAGAGTCCTCTTACCGATATTCGGAAACAGCGGCTACATCTCTTCATAGAAGACTCTCGGTTTCACTCGCAACCACTGGGACTCGATATGACCATTGTCAGCCGTAAAAACTGGACCTACACCGCTCATGCCTCTCGATACGCTGGCGATGGCGCCACCAAGGCTGAAGAGCGTAAGCATCGCAAATACGACTCGCTTTGCACAAAGAATTTTGTGCCCCTTATCCCGTCCGGTTTTGATTTGTACAGCGGCGCTGGAACATCGCTGAAGGCCTTCGTCCATAAGTTGGCGGAGTTATTGTCCAAGCTTCGTGGCTCGAATCCTCAGCTGGAGTACCGCGCTGTCATACTGCTCCCCGAACGAATGACCGTACAGCACACGGCTTCAACAGTCAACCGGCGGAGCCTACACGGCGCCTCAAACGCCTTGGCGTAGCCATCCTCCCTCCCACTCCAAATAAAATCAATTTCATCATCATCATCATCGCTCACCTCACGAGTCTATGAAGTCATTGTCGTCGAAGACGATCCAAATCTTCATACTTTCAACGTGAAAATCAGCGCTGAAGCCTCAGTAGTTTGGATTCTTCGTAGCACCTTCAAAGCTCATCAGGCTTGCATCCCGTCACCTGCTTCTACACAGTCGGTCTCAGCCCAGTTTCGGCTCCCTTTCTCAATAATATCTTTTCATCTTCAGTACGAACTGTAAAATCATACTAAGAAGCTTTGCGCAAGATCTATCTTGGACTGTCTCCACGAGATTTTCACGAAAAACTCCAGAGGGCTGGTGTATTGGCGGACGGTAGCAATATAATGAGTGCATTGCGTTCCCGAGCTGCAAGTGTCGTGGAAGATATGCCGGGCAACGTAAAAGGCGAGTTGAAGGGTTTCAAATCTCGTTTGGCGAAACCAAACCGCATCAAGAAAGCTCTGCACAAGAACCTCTGAATTTTTGTGGCGAAGTATCAAAGCACAGCAGACTTCTTCGAGAAGAAGAAAAGGGCCTAGAACTTCGCGGAGAGTACAGCTGTGACTATCAAGTTTGTCCGCAACATGCTGATATTTAATGATCAATGGCTTCAGTATCTGTTAGTTTTGGTCTTCTTTTTGGCGGTTTGCTATGAATGGTTCTTGCTCGCTACAATGCACCGCAAAATCGCGAAAAACGTGCCAAGAGGGCAAGACACGAAAAAATTGTGGATGGAGGATCTAACTTTGGCGGATGAAAAGCAGTTTATGTCTCTACTTATTAAGGATATTACGCGTTACCTTCCAAAGGTTCACCAAATGGCTACGATATACTTACCAATCCAAAGATGACAGACTATGATGGAGTTAGAACTTCAAGAATTCATTGGCTTTTTTGCGTGACATCTTCGAATACATTGCAGTTGGGACCGCTTCGTCTGAGAGCAGAAGAGACAAGTTTTTTGGCGGTTTGGTCGAATTACAAAGTCTGGTAGTCGGCCGTGGCGGATTTTGTTGTAGAAAGCGCATGGCTCAATTAACTTTTAAAAATGGTGAGGAGCGAAACTCTTGCTATGCATTTTTATCGTCACGAAGTGATATTGCTCCTCCGAACACACGAATGGAAAGCGTCATATCCCAGACTGTGGAGTACAGAACGAAAATCTCCAACTTGGCGAAACTCTCAAAGCCAAGAGCTTTCTACGATATTTGTCAGTTTTAGGAAGTCTTGCGTTCAGTCACGGCCAAGACTTTTGCTTCTATGGTCGAAAAGCAAAATATGGAGCCAGTGTCGTAGAGCAGGATAGACGTTCTGACGATGACTGTCTCCTTTACTGCTATCAAAGAGGAGCTTAAGCATGTCTACTACACTTCGATTGCTCTTGAATTGATCATCTCTGAAGATATGAAGGCCTTTGATACCGTTTTTGCCTTTGGTTTTCATCGAACTAGGAGGAATGCTTCGTAAAATACCATTTCAGTGCTGGTTCTTTGACCAGAAAGAAGTTTTTGTGACTCGAGGTCATGAGTTCTCCTTACTCCCGTTCCGCTCCCTGTTCACAAGTATGCCATCCACTGTGATGGAATTGTGGGGAGAGATGAGTGCAATCTTGCGACGCTTCGGAGCGATCCGGGCTTGAAGAGAGCCGTAAAGTTCTCTTCAAAGTACTTCAAAACCCTTTCAACGGCTGCGATGCCTTTCACACGCACATCCTCATAAAATTTGGCGAAACCACTCAATGGTTTATGACTTCCAGCTCATCGTGGTGTCCATGTTGTTTGTCTCATTAGAAATAAAGGCAAACAAGAGGGAAAGTTGAGGTATCATGCAAGAAAATGGTGAACGATATCGAATGATGATTCTGCTGAGTCATTACGAAAAGAAGAATCTGAGAGGAATCAGAACAAACATGATTCAGGAGGTGAGCTAGGGCACGAAGGATGCTGACGTGTAATGTGCATTTGCATATTTCTATGAAAAGTTATAGAATTTTGATCTACGCATCTGCTCTGAATTAGACCACGCTGATGCGCTGCATGCGTAACATGAGTCCGATATATGGAAGGAATTCATTGAGTACTTAGGTAAACTTGCGGAGTGCTTTCTGACTGGGAACAGAGTTAATCAGGGACCTCAAATTTCAATTTTTATCTAAAGCAAATTCGTTTGATAGAACAGAAACTTTTGGTTTAGAAATAATCTAACTTGTCCTTACCACTTAGCATAAGTTTCCCTCCTGCATATATCCAAATGGTCTGTTGCAGTGATGGAAAAGTACGTCCGCACTGCATGGTAAAGGATCAAAATTTCGGTGTAATTTTACAATATTTCTAGTAGTACGGTCTCACTAAAAACAGTCTATGAGATACTGGAAGTTAGAGGGTTGCAATACGCACTAAACCACTTAAATTCTAGTGGTACGGTACCACTATTTTGCGAGCAATATGATGGGATCTAGTGGCATCGTATGACTAAAATAGTTAACGCTAAGCAAAGTATAGTCGCCAGATAAGGGCCACAGAGATATGCACACATATCACACTTGTACACAAGTACACGTCACACCCTGGATTTCGGTCTAGATTGCTTTTTTTTATTTTGTTCTTTATTTTTTCTCCAGACCTCCATGAGGTTCGAACCCGGGACCTCTCGCTTTGACTTGACCAATTAGCCTACTACGGCAACCTACCTTAACAAAGAACAGTATACATGGCTCCACGCGCACTTTTATATGTGCAGTTCACAAAGTAAGCCCATTTCAGAAATTGGTGCATGGGGTGCCATTTCTAAGGACGACGTGCAGATAGAAATCGCTTCAGCCCGCGGTATAAGTCATAGAAATCCTAGAACGTACTGTAGTAAGTCATAATTATCGAGCATAGTAGTGGATCCTTATCCGCATTATAGTAGTCCTGTAACGCTGCTAATTGTAAAGAAGCCACAAAGATTCTACTGGCTTATGCACTACTGCGTTTTTGGTGGTTTTAGTGGCCCTGTATTTACTGATCCACTAGAATTCTTAATTGAGTTTTACTGGTGCGGTACCACTAAATCCAATCGCAAAGTATTGACCCAATTGGTAACGTACGACTATAATATAGTGGAAGATAATCCACTAATACCAGTGCAGTGAAGCACTAATTCTATTGATTCACTAAAATTCTTACCATGCAGTGCGTAGGGTATCTTGCATACGAATGAGCTGCAAACGAATTTGGTGAGAACACGGTCCAAATCTTTTTCTTTGGCGCGAAAAATCTGTCCCAAACACTGTGTGCCATGCTTCAGAGTCGCGAGTACCATGGAAAACACTTCTTTCGGCTCATATCCACATCTACGGCCCCTTCAAACATCCCACTTAGTCTTGATGATATTTTCCATATTATTCCAAATTGCTTGAAGTTCTGCAGACGTACAATTTTTCATGCTCTTGATCGTCTGATTTCCGGCATTTGCGAATAAAGATCCACAAATAAGGGCTCATTGGTCATATTCCAAGTCTGAATCTTCCAGTTCTGGTTCACTCGAAAATTGTTCCAACTTCGCTTTTCTTTCTAGTTTCGAATTTGAGTGCAATTCAAGTGCATTTGAAGTTTAAGTTTCGGACGAAAAGTGTTGAGCATCTATGGGGGATATTGCTCGGCTAGCTGACTGGTGAACTGCAGTACTGCTCAATGAATGCGTATATGCCTTCTTAAGTAAACAAAAACTGAACAGCTTTACAGAAACTGAGTACAAAAAATGTTTTTGACTGGCTGCAATATAGAAACATGTTGTGCGAGAAAAAAAAATATATTTCGAACGAGAAGTATAACTGTGCAGTCATCGGCTTTTCGTGTAGAAAACATGAGTTTCCCAGTATTTTACAACGCATACGCATTGTTGCTCAACAACACCTGTGAAGGTCTACCAGAACTCGTAATTGAATTTTATTGGTACGATACCACTAAAGCCAATTGCATAGTACTGAGCCCATTGCTACCGTACCACTCTAATATAGCGTAACAATAATCCACTATTTCCAGTGGAGTGAACCACTAATTCTATTGTTCCACTAAAGTTTTTACCATGCAGTTGGCCTGAGAATCTGTTGGTATGAGGCGGAGCGCAATATAAGTTCCGTGGAGAAATAAAGCTTTATTTTTGTTTCTGCTTTCACACTGTCTACTTTATAGAGTATTTTTTCCGTATTGGCAGAGCTTAGTTCACAAGACCCTTCTCTTTGAGGTCATTGTAGAATGTCTGGGTAGATCTCAGGAGGAACAGATGGATGGATGCTGTGAAGGTGCGTGGATGCGTATTGTGGTGCGTAGGATGGACTAGATGTGTAGGATACAGTACACATATTGGAAATTGCTTTGGTCATTTGTTTGGAGGACTATTAGGATGGGATTACTACATTCACGGAAATGAACATACGCAAATGCGTATGTCAAGTAATCTGTAGGATTGTTACAATGCATGAATGTGTAGTGTACCGTGAATTTATCATATAAGTAGCTGTTGGGAGCGCAGTAGGACTCAATGACTTCAACAACAATAACGAACTACACTACAATTTGAACAGTCTCTTCTTCAGTACGTCCGCGCGATCTGCGCCTGCCGTTCTACACCGCTTTCGCTTGCCATCCCGGCCTCAGCAACGCACCCGAACTACCGCGCCTCGACGCCTGTGGTTCGAACCCTCTGGCTATTTGATAGTCATAGTGGCTAATAATATTACATTATGTAAGGAGCACCACTGTTTTTCCACATGTCTTTTTATTGGTTTCTGATGGGAGTGGGCCCAATTTGGGGCTTTTTATTCAAAAACTTGTGGTGAATGCTCACGACCAATTACAAATGTCGATTGGGGCGGCGGTTTAGCAGGCCTGAGAATGTAATTTAGTAGAAACGGGGGCTAGCGCAATGGCTCCGCACTCACAGATCTCTATAAGAAGGCGTAGCAAGTCTTGAAACCTGCTCGTCTCGCTTGTCTTTCCCAACTCCCTTCTTGTAGAGTCGTGAGCACGTGTTAAGCTAATCTTAAGTTTTAGTCAATTTTGATTAAACTGTGCGCTTTTTCATTATCTTTGCTTTTGAGCATTTTTTCCCAAAAGTTTATTTCAATCTATCTGCCAAAATAGGTATCCAGCCGGAAAAAGCTTCTTGTACGGTTTCACTGAGTTTTCAACGGGATCTTGACATGAGTTCAACAATTGTGAGTTTCATTGAATTCTATTGAGATTAAAATGAGGGATGCACTCTCAAATCATTAACAATTTCAGGTGCATTGGAAATGCATTGGAAATCCATGGAAAAATGCCGAGATGTTGAAATCTCATTCGGAAGACAATGACAAACGTTTCCGTCTGGGCTAGCATCGCGAATTACAGTACGAACCAGTTCATTTACTGTGCCATCAGCACCTGCGATGAAATTGAGTGAGGTCAATCAACTTACGACAAGCCAGATCTAATATCTATCTACCTGGGTTGATGACGGTGAAGAAAACTGATCAAAGTGTTAAGAACTGATCTGATTCGATCTATCGGAAACCGATCTGTGGAAAACCTATCTATGGTCGAGCAACCGCCGTTCGGCAATCAGAAGTCCGGTACAGGCACTCCAAAGTCGTTGACTTCGTGCAAGAAACGACTTCTTGAGAAGCTTTTTGGACCAAATCTGGATTTGACAAGTGCTATTGCCACGGCCGACGAGATTGCGCCAAGTGGGCCTCGGATTGGTTAAATTTAGAGAGTTTCCTTTTCATCATCAAAATCGCCCTAGGGGCCTCGTCCAAGCAATTTTTGTCGCGTACCATACCCGCTAGGCTTCGTTTTGATAGCCCCTCTCGCGAAGGTTTCGAGCCGAAGAAAATTACTAGGCTACAGAACCGGCTACCAAAAAGAAGCTACGTAAGCTGTCCTCTGCTGATCTCAGTGACGGTGAAGTTGACCTTTAATGGTTTCGTCCCCTGACGACCTGACACCTCACGGACGTGCGAGGTCACGACTGCTGACGACACCAGTTGTGACCCCGCAATCGTCGGACGCCACTGCCGTTCAGGTAGGAAGGGCTCCTTTTCAAAACGCTGGTGCAGAACCGGATCGAAGGTCTGATGACTGATGTCCTCCGGGCCTGGTACAACTCTGAAGCGGCTCACAGACGGGCCCTACTGGGACGTGCCCCGAAGGTAGAGAATAACCTGTCATCCAGGTAATACTGCCGAGCGTGCATAAAGTTGAAGCCTCTAACGGTCTCTTGGGAGGACCACTACTGTTTGGAGACCCACTTGTACAACTCGCAGCGTCAAGTGGATGTTTTGGGGCGGTCCGTAACCAAGTTCTGCACACATTCGCGGAAATATTGGACGTCCATTGTGCGCTGTATTATCTCTGGTGTGAGGACATGCTGCCATATGCGCATCATTACATTACTCCTGAATATTTGGATCGTTGTCACGTTTCTCATGAGTACCTACGTGCCCCCAGTAAGCTTGAGGGTACCCCTTCTATGCAGTCAGCAGAAATCCGAGGGATACGATAGCTTCTAATAGCAAAGCAGTTAAGAAGCTGAAGCAGAAGAGGAGCTAGAAAGCTCTCTCAAATGTTAACTAAAATTGTACGAGTTGTTGGCTTTCTGTTGAAATCATTGTTTTCAAGCCTAACATTTGAGTTTTTCGAAATGGAACAATCTCAAATTAATGAAGGCAATGTTGAAATTCAGAGACTTAAACAAAAAGTAGCAACTTGGCGACAACAACTACAAATTTTAAATTAAGTCTCTGTTGATTTGAAAAACCGAGTAGAAGGATCTCCCTTGAAGTTTAGGAAGCCAAAAAAATTATACGGTAGAAATACACGTAGTTGGTTGAGATGCTTGAGAATATATTCGAAATTAGAATTATTCCTCCTTCTAAGGAATAAAAAATTACATCTGCAATACGTTAGGTGGCAGGAGATTCTTTTGCAATGAATTGAATTACGTTTCTTATATGTAACTAGTTTTGAGACGTATGAAGAGTTTCAGAATAAATTTATGGAGTACTTTGAGCCAGTTAATCGAAAAGTAATGCTACAAAACGCCTAATCGAATGAAAACAAATTGGTATGCTTAATACTGTAAGATTTTATATCCAGGAGTCTACCAAGTGGTTACGCCAAGCTGAACATATCTTCCCTTATTTTCATGGTCTGAAGACTGAATCTAGAAATAACGTAGAACGTTCAGAGCCGGCGCCAATCCAAGAAGAATGAAAATTGCCGATAGGTTGGATAATATTTTTAGAATCGAAAATAATTGGGGTAAATCCTCCAATCATTTTAGTAATGGTAGTAGGCCGGGACCTGTACCGGGGCAAATTGGATATTTAAACACCAAGCGTCTTTCTATTGTCTCTGTAGAGGAGAAGAAACGCTGATTAGAACAAAAGCTTTGCTTCATATTCAAGGAGAAGAACTATGTTTCGAAAAAATCAGTACGCTAACAAGGCGGTTAGTAAAAAGCAGAATCTAGAGAACGAGAAAGACTGTGCTAGCGCAGTAAAGAAGTATGAAGTAGAATCTGTACATCATATATAACCTGAAAACACACGGAAAGAATAAAACAGAAAAATACGAAAAGAAATGAATCTTTAAGTAATCATGATGATATTAAGATTGTTAAGTTGTGCACATTTTCTCCCTAGAGGAGAAGAAAAACCACGTTCTACACGTCAACCTCTTTTATTTTTCAAGGGTAATGTTAAGAGAAACGATTTTCATAATTGCAATGTCCTGGGGGATAGTGGATTGGAAGAAGTTGTCATCTCTAAAGAGTTCGCCGAAGAGCTTAGTCTCGAAGATCCTATTACTGAATTGGAAGCCGAGCTAAGGGATGCAACTCTTGTTCCAGTAAACATTAGTTCAAATTTGTTTTCTCTTAAAACAAGAGATAAATATTTCAAAATTCGACCATATGTGGTGGATCTGATATCCTTTGAAATGATCTTGGGTATGTCATGGGTTAGATAAGTCAAATCATTAATTGATTGGAGAAAGAATAGTATTCTTGTCCGAGTAAGAGATGAATTAGACACTCTGGACGCAGATTCTCCTTCGCATGGGACCTCATTCCTTCTCCCATGTATGTTAACCAGTAAGAAGTTCTCGAGGTTTGCGAGAAAGAATAGAAGTATGGTACACCAAATTGTTGTGAAAGCAATTCCAAACCCGCCTAGGTCTGAGTCAGAACCTGCAGATGAAGTTGAAAAGATATCCAATCAAGTAAGTTCTTAAGTAGGCAGGAGGATTTTTTTCCGAAGGAAACAACTCAAGAGTTACCAAGTCATAGAGAAGTTGAGATGAAGATTAACTTAAAGGAAGGCACAAAGCCTAAGATGGGACCAATGTGTAAATTATCGAGAACAAAAGCTCGTAGAAATGAAGAGACAAATAAAGGAGCGTTTGTTTCATGGAACTACTCGCCCAAGTATAAGTCCTTGGGGAAGTCCCGGGTCGTTTATTAAGAACAAGGATGGTGCCTCAAGAATGTTTGTCAACTATGGAGCATTTAATAAGCAGACCATTAAGAGTCAAGTACGACTCCTTAGAAATGATGCAGTATCGGATCAAGTTGGAGGAGCAAAAGTATTCCCCGTGATTGATTTAAGATCTTTTTATCACCAAATAAGAATAAGAGAATGGACATTAGAAATAATTCATTCCGAACAGGGTATTGTCAGTTTGAATTCCTTCTGAGGCCATTCGAAGTGACAGGAGCACCAGGATGTTTCCAGACTTATATGAGTATTATATTTAGGAAACATCTCGATCAGTTCATACTAGTTTACCTAGATGATATACTGATATATAGTATAGATGGGAAGGAACATCTAGGATATCTAGAAGGGGCGTTTAAGATTCTACAAAAGAACAAGTTGTATGGTAAGCTTTCAAGATGCAAGTTTGTGAAAGATATTGATTATGTGGGATACATCATTACTTCGGATGGAATTAAACTCAACTCGAAGAAGACAAAAGCCATCCGTAACAGGGAAGTACCTCGTAATATAACTCAAATACAAAGTTTTCTAGGTTTGTGTAATTACTACAGACGATTCGTAAAGAATTTCTCCCGATTCGCTGCAATATTCACCGACTTAAAAAAGAAGAATATTGCGTTTGAATGGACCACAAGTAGCAGGAGGTTTTTAATAGTGAAGAGAAGGCTCTGAGTAATACACCGGTTTTCAATATGTGCTGATCCGAGTATTTCATAGGACTTAACTCCGGGCGCATCTCAAACAGGAGTCGGTGCTGTTTTTGCACAGACTAATGATAAGGGAAGTAGACTGGTCGCATATGCATCAAGTAAATAACTGCCACAGAACATGGTTACTCTACTCACCAAAGAAAGTTACTGGCGATAACTTATGCAGTACAAACATGGAGAAAATATCTGTATGGAGCTAAGCTCACGATCTTTTTCTATCATGGCCCATTGAATTACTTTAAACACAGAAGAATCTGTAAAGGAAGCGAGCAAAATGGGTAGAATTCATGCAAGAGTTTAATTATGAAGTTAAGTACATTAAAGGAAAACTTAATCATGTTGCTGTCGCATGGTCAGTCAGGTACGCAGAAGTACATAAAGTATCTGCCAATTTCATCAGAAAACTCCATCATGTGGTCACCGTGAGAATACAGGAAATGTCTTGAAGATATTAGAAGAAGAGTACAATAAGGATGAGTATTTCAAAGATATTTTACAGAACGTAAAGAACACCCTTGAGTGGAAGCACAGGAGGTTCAATTTTGAGAGTAGACTCTGTATTCCAAAACGAAAAGAAAGAAATAATACTACACATGACAACCACAAATATCTCCTTGGCGTGCACAGAGGATCTCAGCGAACGATATCACTTATCAAGCAAAATTACTTCTGGCCAGGAATGTGTAAGTAGATTAAGGATTTTGTGAAGAATTTTTCTGACTTTCAAAAGTCAAAGAGTGCAAATCAGCAGCTACTCGAAATTGTTAGACCTTTCCCGGCACTGCAATAGAAATGGGAAGTCATATGTATAAATTTCATATGAAACTCACCAAAGATCAAGGAAAGTATGTGTTCAGTGATCTTCATCATCGACAAGTTATCGAAGTGATCGCATTTCGTACCGATTGAATCAAACGTCAATTCGAAAGACGCAGCTAAAGGCTTCTAAAGAGAAGTGTGCCGACTACATGGAGTCTCGCGCAAGACTAATTCGGATCGAGGCTCGAGGTTTATAGTAAAATTTCTGAGAAAAGTTGATGCTGATTTTGAACGTAAAACTGAATCTTTCACAGGCGTTCCACCTCAAACTGACGGAAAGCCCGAGAGAGCTTTCAGAACAATTGAGGATATGGCACGTTGTTTCGTGGTCTACACGAAAAAGGATTGGAAAAAATATCTTTCCAGTCTTGAATTTACCTACGAAAACCAGACAAATGCAGCAACGAGTGAAATATCGTTATTTTTTTTCGAAGTCAGGCATCACTCTGTGAATATTTCGGGTTTTCTATACCACTATGAAGTAGAAATATTGATGTATGCAACTGATTTCGAAAACTTATCAATAAAGGCATCAAATTTGAAGACGTTGGACCACAGTATTGAAATTGGAAGTATTTTTGAAAAAAACGTAAGGTTTTATTTTCAACCAAGAACCTCAACATCCAGCCAGGACGAATGAAGAAATTTACTATGAAATATCTTGTATCGCATACAATGAAAAGTGTACTGGGCGAAGTACGATCGCATGATTTGGAATTAACAGAAGAGTGAAAGAGTATACACTCTACGTATCATGTATCTCTTCTCAAGAAGTACGAAGATGAGGTGAAAAATAAAGAAGACAGGAAAATTTCGGAGCGGAATAATATGGAGAAAAGTTTTAGAGTAAAAGACAGTAGAATCGATACAATCTTGGACCATGGTGTGAAAAAGCAGTTGTCTGGTGTATATGTTTCCCCATAAGAACAAAGACGAGACGGGAAACAGATGGGATGATACTGAAGCCCTCATGACCACAGCCGATATTCAAGTCATCGAAGCGGTCACATCGAAATCCCGTTCATCTTGAGATTAAAGGCAGCTATGCCGCTACCAGGAACCAAATTCATTTCCGTCACGTCGAATTCACTAAAAAAACCTTGGCCGAATGGCTTCAACCACTCGCGCTCCTTCTTTTTACAGGAACCTCTCTTGTGGAACTTCGTTCATCTTTTACTCGCATTATATCAGATGGAAGGTCCGTTCGGCAAAGATCAAGCAACTTTCAACACTTTGTTTAGCGTCCGCCTCGTTTCGAATGAAGAGGTTCGGAACGAAATTGAAATTCCGTTGGTTTTCTATTTCTATCATTTTTATCGTTGGTCTTTCTCGACATCTTACGGATTACATGAAGTTCTTTGTCGAAGTTCTTCTTCTTATTAGCCGTTTGGATACTCATATCCGTGAAACCATTGAGTTCCACTTTTGATTTCAATCCTTTCTGGGTTCCATTTCCGTTTGCGTAACGTTTTCACCGTAATCAAGTGAGATTAGCCGTTGACGGGGGCAGTGGTAGAGTTAAATCCCTCTATTTAGCTTTCTTTCACTCGAAAATTTTTGGTGGAGGCCCGCTACTGAATTTAAGTGTTGTGTTGGGGCGGCTGTTCAGCCCACCCCAGAAAGCAGTTTATTAACAATTGTGGCCAGGGCCATGAATTGGGCAATCACAGATCTCTGTAACAGAGCAACAGAAGTCGTTAATCATGCTCATTTTGTTTCTCTCTTCCCAGGCCTTGCTTGTAGAGTTAAAAGTTTCTTTTCAACTAGGCACAAGAGTTAGTCGAGTTTGAAAAAACTTTGTGATTTTTTTTCCTTTTTTTTCTCTTTTTGTGTACTTTCCGCCAAAGGAAGTTTATTTCAATCTATACTCTACACTCTGCCACCTTTGCCAAGAGCGATATAGATTTGCAACGGGGAAGCACTTCTGCCCCTTAAGTACACAGGCTACTGTTTTAGGATAGGTTTTGTCTCAACGGTTAGGAACGCTCTGATGAACCGCCACCTTTCTCAGTTCCACAAGCCAATCCCTGGAAGCTGTACTCTTCTAGTTCTAAGAAATTATCTGATGTTGGTAACAGCTTCAAAGAATGTCTTCAAAGTATGTTCTCGCTCGCACCTAAACCCATGCTGACGTGACCAAAAAAGTCAAGGCGAGGATGCCTCGTCATTTTAAGAAAGACACTATTTCTCTGTAGAAGTCGCCTTTCAGATGACTACTTACAATTTTTTTTTGGAGCGGCGACCATCACGGTTACCGCCACATGGCGTACACGCCGTCACTGTACTGTGGCAGCGGCCCACACCGCTTCTGCACTCCTGTTCCTGGGACACCTCCCAAGCGCATTCTTTGCTTGAAATTACATTACACGCATGTTCTTCCACGCTGGAGCGCTTTTGCCCTACGTGCTAGTGCGTTTGCTACAACGATGGCCACCGCCTCACGTGGCGAGTTTTTGCGCAAAATGGGCTGCAGCATTTGCTTTCAAGATTTGCGGACATGCTGCACGCGTCTATTACATCGCCATGGGGCTCGCTGGTGCCTGGTAGCGCATCGGGTGTACGTTTCGTTGGCGGTCTGAAGTGCCTAGTCGAAGCCGTATAGTGCTGCTCAGCGACGCAAACGCCGCGATGCTGCGCAACAGCGAAAGTGTGGCGGCGCATTGCAATTGTCTGACTCGCGCAGCGGTAAATATCGCGCTCGTGGACTCTATGCGATCGACGGTGTGCTTCTTGCTGGACTCCCGATCGATTTTGTACGGTCCCGGAACTGGCTCACATGCAAAGCCGAACATCCGAGTCGCCTCCATGGTGGGCCTGGTGAGACGCGGGACTTCACGCAAAATGAGAAAGCCCGCATTGGGTGCGCACGCCATTTCCAGGCGCCAATCGAACATCCCGTTCCGCCCAGGTATGGGTTCGATGCTGCCCGGTATAGTAAATTGTTCATTCAGGTAGGTGTCTTATGGCGACCGGCTAGCTAGGTGCGCTGGACGATAAAGACCATTTTCAGAGATCTGGTCTCATCACGGCCTCATAATGTGGGGGCGTACCATCCTTAGACCCTCGCGGTCCAAATTCCACGAGAATATTACCTTCAAGAGGAAGAGGCACTCCCGAATCGGGTGCGTTGAGCCGTACCAGTACTCTGGGGTAGAGCTTTTCGCGCATCATTCCCGTGATGGACGCCATTGACCACTCCCACCGTTCTTGGCTGAATTTAAAATGTGTTACGCAGAGCTCCCGCCAACCATCACGTAGATCGAGTCCTACCTGGCGCTACCCCTCGAACGGGCCCTGAAGCATAGCCGCCACCGAATGGTGCATCCGCGTTGCGGCGTTCCTCTTGTGGGAGGTGTACGACGCGTATCGTCTGTGGCATGTGCCCTAAGTCCTCCAAGACTCCACTTGGCACTTGGATTTGAGGGAGGTACTCGGCTCCGTCCATAATGCTCGACAGGTCAGATGTTGGTGAATACCGTGGCCCAGATTGATTGGGCTTCCGTTCCAGCGAGTCAGCTATCCGAGGTAATTCGGCGTCCGAATGACCGGTCTCCCCGGCGTTTTACGAGGGCCGACGACTTATTATACGTTGACCTATGGGATTGGAAAGTCATCACAGTCTCAGAAGCGGGTGAGCGGTACCATCGAGGACGGACCATCCCCGAGGGGCACCCGCGTGGGTTTTTGTAAGTCGACGATGAAGACGACGAACTTGGTGATGCGAGAAATTCGGCGACTCAGGGTGAAGAGGACAAAAATGATGAGATATACCTCAAAGAAGATGTTTATGCTCCTTTTATTGCGGTTCCTCACCCCATAGTGCTTTGGGGTTTGCCTGTGGCGGCAACTGGTAATACCAGTGGCAGTATCACACCGCGTGCTGCGAGAATCCGCGATTTCGTTCGTTGGCGTGGGCGTTCCTTGTACGATGACCGACGAATCGGCGCTGAAAGCCATAGCGTCACAGAACTTCCCCTGTGGGGGCAACAAACGTGGTGCAGGGCTTTCGAGATTCTGAATCTCCGAGATGGAGCTTTAAACAGCTTGTGACCGTTCTTGTTACTTAAGATAGGTCTGGGCTTAATTAGAGATAGGGATTGGTGATTGCTTTCCGGCCACTGCCGGCTTGGCTGGAAATGTTTTTCTTCTTCTCCCCCGCCCCCCCCCCTCCCTCCTTGGGGGACAGTACCTCGCGAGGAGGCGACTGAACCACACAGAGAGAGTAGACCGTCTGCGGCAACATACTTCTTCTTCTTCTTCTCACACCCTAGTAGAATTTTTTTGGCATAGGGTGAATCCGTGTGCACGGGTCTATTTAGAAAATTAAGTGTTCAAAATCGGGTTGTGCACGCATGCCACACGGGGTAGATTGAAATTTTGAAAACCCAATTTTCTAAATAAACCCATGCATACCCCGCACCCCGTGTCCTTCTTCTAGGGACAGCGTGAGCACCTTCTTCTTCGTCTTCATCAGCTTCATCTTCATCACCTTCTTCACGTCCAACGTGCATCTTCTTCTTCTTCATTCTTCTGTTCTTTATTCTACTCTGTAATGGCTTCCGCACGTGCGGCTTGAAGATCCGCCATGACGCGGCTCGTCCTCACAAAGAAGATTGCGATCGATGTTTGAGTTGGCCATCTCACTTGGGCGTTATATAACGTGACAGGTATCGGCATCAACGATCGGCGGTGGCACTGGAGCACTTTTAAGCCCAGTAAGTGCTCAATTGACTCATGAATATTCTCTGATGAGCGAAAGCCGTACCATCGGACTTGATAAAGTAATTCCCCGTCCGGGGCTTAGCCGTGACTGATAATACGGTCATTGACTTACTGGCTTTTCGAGAACTATCCTCTGGTCGTGCAGCTGAACTTCATTATCCTCGTCAGAGGCCTTCGAGCGTTGCTCGGTAACGTGAGGTGCATCGCTCTTCACCGGATTTAGTCTCTGCGGCAAAACAGTAGACACACCAGATGGTGCTTTCGATGGTGACCAAGGCCTTCCTTCGAGCGTTACCCTCCCAGATTGTGGGCCCCTACTCCCATGATGTCGGGCTTCGACCGGGTCCTGGCGTTGACGTACCGCTAAGACTCGGCATTCCGAAGAGATCGGCGGTGAAGCTGACAGGGAACCACTCCCTGCAGGGTCCGTGAGAGAGTGGTGTTCCGTCATGTGCGAGGGCGGCGTTTTGCTTTGTACGGCTTGTCATGTTCCGCGATCAGTCTCGTGGCCGCGGTAAGTTGATTCAAATATGAAATTTATTTTCTTGAACAGCACGCGCTCATTCGCAAATGTGTCTGAGGGCCTTGCATGTCTACTGGCCCTCGGATGCGGATTCTCCACGTGGAATGATGCTTGGCGCAATGTGTGCGCGTCCTGTAGGCTTTGCTTCATTACACGCTGTTGATCGTACTGTAAGATTCATTTCACTTGCTGGGCCCGTTTCCTTCTTGGCGTCAATCTCTGAAAAACGGAAAAATTTTTTCAAACTCGTGTCTGCCCTGACAGCACGGTCCTTCTCAACCATCGTCTCTTCTGGACGTCAGGCTTCCTTTCTTGTCATTTCCTCTGTCGCGTTCGGTGCCTGCACCGTCTGCGTCTGGGCTTCGACACGTATCGTGGATGTATTTTGCTCGACATCAACAATAATTCAGGAGTTACGGCCTTTTGATTAGACTGACCTTTGCTGTGCGCGCTTTTCTCGATTGCGGCATGACATCTTTCACTTGGCTTTTCGCTGAAACTGCAATGGTCCTGCTCTGTTCCGGGGTTCCGGTTGCGCTCTTCACAGTGGTTTTCTCCTGTTGCAGGTCTATGCACTCCTTCCGCTGCGGCGGCATATCACCACGATTCGCGTACGGAGCGGTTTTCATCGCCCCATTCTCATTCTGCTCCGGGGATCTGGGCTTGCGCTTCACAGTGTCACTCCCAGGTTGGGAATTGGCTTGAGGTTGCCGGAGCTTACCAGAAAGTGTGAGTGCTCTCCTAATTCTGACATTGCGCTCTTCCGGAGATCCGGCTTTTCGTGGTGTCAAGGCAACTCTGTCCGCTCGCTGTCAATTTTCCTGCTGTAACGGCGTATTCTCCCTATGCGGCGCGTTTTCAGCGACGAACTCTCCAGCTTGCGCCAGCGTAGGCTTCCTCTGCACGGACTGTGCTTCTCCCGTACTGGGGGCGGTAGCCATAGACCTCGCGTGCTCGTGTTCTGCCGGTTGTTCTGCCTTATACCTTGTAAATGTATAATAATTCTTTGCGCAGCAGATTATGTCTGCGAATCCATCCGCGACGGCGAAAGCGACAAAAAAACCTTAGCTCTCCTCCCCCTCCTCAGTTCAGATGTCGGGGCTGACCTGTAGTACTCGCGTACGTAGACCTGCGTCAGTGCCTTGCAGCGATGTATTATAACATATAACAGTAAACAGACCAGCCCGATTACGCTCAAAAACGATGTAGAACAGATGGCTGTGAGTGAGAGGCCATTTCAACGGTAGCAGCAGTAGAACCATCGTTCTTTCCCGACCTATTCGGTTATGTATCTTGCAGGGCAGGCGTTGGGGCAGATGTGAATCGATTTTGGGAAAATTGCTCGTGTTCTCTCTCAACATCGAGCAGAACCGTAGTTTGTATCGTTCACAGGAACTACCTTACAAGGTCCGTCCGCAATCGGGGAACGCTTATGACGTTTCTCCTTTCCTAACTATAGAGTCCCTTGTGTACGAGAGCGTACTTACTCTCCCGTAGTGGCGCGGCATTCTTGATCACAACTTCGTGGAGATTGCGCTACGAGTGGCCTGAGCCGTAGCGATATGCTGCCCAATTTATGGGATAAAGTTCTTCAGTCAAGCCTTCCATGCGTCCCTGTGTAGACGTCGCGACGGAAACATATCCAATTTCGGTTGCGTCTCAATCATCACTGACGGTGGAACTCTCGAAAAAGAACAAAAACTACGGGGGAAATTCGTTTTTACGGTCAGCCTGCGTATTGTAAGCCTAAGTCACCTCGTCGGGGAACAGATACAAGTCGGTTGGGTTTTCTGCAACAAACGTGCGCAACGCATTCCGTACAGTGCGCTTGAATCTCTCTGTCTGGCTGTTACTTTGGGGATGATACTTTGTTTTAAATCAGTTCTTTATATCAAGGATCCGGCAAACTTCTTGAAAGAATTTACCCGCAAACTGCCGTCCAATGTCCAAACATAAGTCGATCATCGGTTCGTAGACGTATACTCAATGATCACCAAAGCTTATGCGACTGCACCAGCGGTAATCCTTCTAAGACGTATAGTGCGTGCCAGCTTCGAAAAGAGGTCGGTAGTGAGAAGTAGGAACTTGTTTCCTCCGTTTGTTCTCAAGAATTCGCGGAGTATGTAGATATTGAAAAACTTTAACGGAGGCATAGCATGGAAAAGTACGAACTGTATGTAGTACTTCCTTAACTTGACCAGATTCATCGCGCCGTCCGAATATCCAGGCACTCTGGCATATGCGTCAAAGGCCATTGCGGGCCAGTAAGAGTATCGTCTGAAGGTGCAGTGAAATTTTCGACCACCAAGGTGGGGTGCCACTTTTGCGTAGTGCCATAAGTTCAGCACTTGAGCTCAAAGTTAGTGAGCGACCAAAATCTGTGAAATGTTTCCGAAGGTTTGGATAAGATATCCCTGACCGTTCTCGATAAACGATAGCTGTCCTCCACCGTTTATGCGGCTTCCTAGCAGAAACTGATTCACAAATGGCGCACTCTCTCTTGCAAAAAGTACTGAAAGGCATACAATTTTGTACAGGTTCATTGTAAATGGCGCTCAAAAATGATGTGGTGCGCCATTTGATAGTTATTCTTACCTAAATATGCAACAGATATACCCCATGTTTTGCAGTATTTACATATGGCATAGAAATACTAAACAAATTTTGCTGTGGCGAAGAGAAAAAATACGTAGTTCAGCGCTACTTGTAAACCACTTCTTAATACTGCTGCAAATGGTGCACAATTTATTGTACATTGGCTTAGAAATGGTGCTCAAATGGCGTATAACATGATAATAGTGCGCCCTTTGTTGAAGAAATGTTTGAAAATTGTGCGCCATTCACAAAAGTTTTGCAAGACAGAGTGCGCCATTTGTGAATCAAAGTTTGCTGGGGCTTCATATCCCGGAGCAAAACTGGTCCGTCTGCTGTTCCCAAATAAGCTTCTCTGCAGTCATCAGCACGAGTGTTTCCTGTGCGGGCTTTTCGTCTGAAACAGAGAGTACAGCGTCATTATCCCATCTTTCTCAATCATTCTCGTCATCGCTCTCATCTTCAGCCGTGATGAAGCATGGAATATCCAGATTATTAATTGGTTCAGCTTCAGCCGCTGCAGGCAAGCGGGATATTGCGTCCGCCAGAGTGTTCAGCAGTCCGTTCTTCTAACAGGTTTCGAAGTCGAACTCTGAAAATCTAAGTCTTTACGACATCAACCTGCTAGATGGCTCCGCAATGGAGAGAAGCCGGCGCAAAGCAGAAGGACCGGTATGGACAATGATGCGATTTCTTTTAGAGTAGGGCCGCAGTGTCCGCAGTGCACAGACGACTGCCAAGCACTCTTTCTCAGGTAGTGAGTATTATTTCTCATGCAGGTTGAGACCACGTCACCAATATCCGATTGGCAATCGGTCGCTACTCTCTTTTATTTGAAAAAAATGCCATCCAAGTTGAAAGTTTCTTTCGTCCGTGTCAACAGTGTATGGCAAATCAGGGGTACGAACGGACAATATTGGCGGGTATGTTATCGAGTCGATGAGCGACTAAAATGCCCTTGCAGTACGGTCATCGAATTGTTCCAGTTTCAATGGCTGGTTTTTACAAAGGAGCTCGTTCAAAAAAGCGGCGATGTCCACAAGGAGCGTGATAAAGATATACGTTGCACAAGCCCAGAAGACATTGAAATTCCGTTTCAGTTCGCGAATGCTCAACCTTTATGAGATATTTCAAGATTACTTCGTCGATCGATAGCCGTCCGTACGGTTGATGTGGCCGAGATATTTCACAGTATCAGTAAGGGAATCACACTTTTCAACTTCAGTTTTATGCCCACATCTCGCAGGATTCGCATTAAATCCCGTTCATGAGTGAATTCTCGTCCAGATCACTGGATAATACCGTCCTGATAGACCACATAGGTCTTCTACTTAAAGCGGGCGAGTAGGATATCCACCGCTAGTTGGACGATGACAGGCGCATCGACAATCCCACAACACATCTGTTTGAATCGTTACAGTCCTTAGTGGAGTACAAAAGCCGTCGGTCATCACGGCCCTTGACCCTCAAGAGGACTTGCCGGTAGCTCAATTGAAATGGAGGGTCGTGAATCCCGTCGCACTTCCTAGCGAATCGGTGCATTCGTCCATGCACGGGATGCTGTACGTCTCCTTAATGTTGAATGCGTTCGACTAGCGGTAGTTAATGCAGAACCGCCATGACCTTTTGGCTTTTGGGCGTGAGCACCACTGGTGATGCCCCAGGAGATTGAGCTGGCTAAATGACTCCAGATCGGGGCCTCTTCGCAGTCTGAAAGGTCCACTGCGATGGTCGAATTGCTTTGACAAGGCGGTCGCAGAAGTCACAACCACAAATGACGGATGCTGCAAGCCGCTTGCGAACCAAGAACTCCAGTGGCAAGACGCAACTTTTCAGCCCCACAAATCATTTCGACGGCTTTCACTGTAGATACTGGTCAGCTGTCAGCATCCTCTATATCAAACGTCTGCGGCCCGCGAACGCGAGACCGCAGTTGTGAGGGTAGCAACGATTAATCCATAATGTCATCACCAGCACTGGTGTTCAAACAACTGGTGAACAATGTAATGGTCGGAAACGCTAAGGTCGTGGAAGATTTTGTGTTTCCGCTTCGCCATGACAAAGAATCTATCCGGGAGCGGGCTTATTCTAGACCGTATTCACGGGCGAAGCAAGACACTAATGTGCTCAGAGAAGATATCTGTAATGGCTTGTTTCCTGCTCACGATCATGACCGTGCAGGGAACCTCTTCATAATCAGGCGCCTCAGACTCCAACGCAGAGACCCCTTTTCATTGGTGAAGGATTTCATATCTAGTTTTTCTGAGCTTCGCCGCTCGTCGGCAGATCCGGGGGACCCGAAGAAGCGGCTAAGTTTTCCATTTTGATCTGGAAGGTGTAGTGCAAACCGTCAGGGACGGAAAAACAACCAACCGCGCCCGCGGAAAGACACCCACGGTGTTCAACCCGTGCTCTCGGGATGGTAG
>JASCIV010000380.1:0-21865 GCA_030374735.1 Gracilaria caudata
TTTTTGACTACAAAATGAGTGACTACCGGCAAAAGTGCCTGACTTCATGACTTTGAACTCCCCGAAAAACGTAGTCACAAATACGCCCCTGATCACCATGGTTGAGGTTGTTCGTACCAAGAATGACAGAATATGGATCCAAGGCTGGTTGATCCTTCTTTCTCTGCAGAAACTGGCGCGTCTTGACCGCAATTAGCGAGGATATGAACGCATAGATATACGAGGGGTGGGTTTGCTGAAACTCTCGACTTGCATAATGCTCTATTGAATCCTGCAAAACTGCACCAGCTGAGGAAATATTCTCCGGAACAAATAGAGTTCTCTTCTGCTGCAGTGTTCCCATTGCGTCCTCATCAACGATGGGAATGTTGGAAGAGCCACAAATAGCGCGACATTTCAAACGGCGGGCAACATGTGTGTCTATGATGCGGGAGCCAGCACAGGGCACAAGGATATCATAATCAATGGCACTCCAGTCCTCATCAGAAACGTCAACGGCATTCGGTACTGCACGAGCAGCTTGGCCTGGTATCTTGTCTGCAACCATCACAACGAAGTTTGGCAATCGAAGAAGAATAGCTGCGACATGAGATCCTACCTTTCCGGCACCTAGCACGAGAACGGTAAGGACCCCTTCACGAGGTTCAATAAACGCGACGAGCTCTTGAACGGCGGCAGCTACTCCGTAGGCAGTGGCTTCGTTTGGATCACATCTGGAGTCGATACCTGCAAGAACGTAACCGTTCTGGCGACCTTTCCTCGAAGTTATCTGGGCGAGGACTTTCATATCGTCCATTGTAGTATTGATATCACAACCGGTCAGAACACGGCCTTCGAGTTGATCAAGCGCTTCGGAAATTTCAACCATGAGAATTCTCCTGTCGATTTGTTGAAGATTAGGGCAGCAAACAACAATCTTCCCTCCAGTGAACCCAGTGGAGAAGGTGCTGTGCTTCAGGGACATCGTCTCTGCAAGATGGCGGCATTCAGTACTAGCATCCTCTTCAGATTCGTATGCCTTGATTCGACATCCGCCATTGGCTGGGTAGAAAGTTTGTAGCTTAGGATCAACATCATGTAGTAAACTTTCATATGCCACGAAAATGGTGACGTTAAGCTTAACGCTTTCAAATCGACGGATGAAAATATTGCTCATGTTTCAGCGAAGCAGATACAACTCTATGGTAAAGAAAGAACTTCCTCGCTTTTGGTTCTGAGCTTGCGACTGCCCTCCGGAAAGTCTGTCATCATCTACAGAAACATATGCTTTTATAGGCCGAAGACTGGGATATCATACTGCTTCGTCTTGCATGTATCTATGATGTGGTGGGGAGAACGGAAGCAATGGTGAGCGTCAAAGAGTATTACACAGATGAGCAACCCTCTACCACATATTCAGATACCAGTCAGTATGATTGTCCTGCATCCGGAATTCGCAAGGGCATTGTTCACACTTTCGAGTGCAGGCGACTTGGGATTGGCGCCAATTTAGCAATATGCTTCTTTTTTTTCTGAAACAGTCTTTGGCGTCATGCAATTGGCAGCACATTTTTTAACACGCCAATGAAAGCTTGAAGACAAACAAACTTTTACATCAGAAGGATAGCGACAAGTCTCTAGATTTTTTAGTTGTCGATATCGGATACTATTATGATCTATGAAAGAAAAGACATGTGATTAGGGTCTAGAGGGTGAGGGAAGGGAAGAAACAGACATGAGAGACGCGAGGGGGGCGCGGTCGATCACCGCTTGGGCCCAAGCGTTTATAAGGTAACTGACTCGCTGATACTGACGCAAGTCCAAGGTGGAGTTAGGGTTCTGTTATCGATAAGTAGAGTTATGTCGACAACCGAGTGCGGATAACGGGGCACGAGACAGCTAAATTCGGTCCCGAGCCGACCTGGAGGGACCAATTTAGCTGTCGAGTGACCCGTTATCGCAAGAGGTTGTCGACATAACGCGCTTGTCTAACGACTGCTGGACCTCTCACGGGACTGTGATATAGCGAAACCGCCTCCCCAGTGAGTTTGCTATATCAGGATTTTTAGAAAAAATTGTCATGCAGTGTGCCTCCTACTGCGTTAGACAAGGTGATATAGCAACGCACTGGGGAGGCGGTTTGTGCTATATCAGTCACGTGATATGGTCCACGCAAGCGCGGAGCCTGCCAAAATCTAATTCTAAAAGAAGCATTCATGTGACCCGGCAGTGTTTGGTTTTTAAGGCCCCGATTCATATCAAGGCTGGGGGAGTTAGATAACAATTGCCATCTTTGTAACGCTCGGTTTGTGTATGAGATTGACACCGGCGCTCTCGCTATTCTCTGTAGGATTCCTTCATGGCTGTACAGGCCTGTGACAGAACAACGAAATCTGCGGAAATACAATGCTTAGCAATCCTCATCATAATATGATTCTCGTTCACGTTCCCGATCACAGTCGCCGTGTGCGATGCCCAGGGCGCGCGAAAGGGGCAAAGGGGGCAATAGGAGTGGTGGCTGAGAAGACGGACGCGTGCAACCTTCACGTGTTTAGCTGTGTGTGACAGATAATGCGGTAAAAAGCATTTTGAGGACATTTTTTTGCACTTCGGTACCTGTACCTACAATAAAGCTGGAAAAAGCTAATAGAAAATTTTCACTTTTTACTTACATTTAAGGCTCCGCCTTACAGAAGAATTTTTGAAACGCAAAACAAAACTTTTGTCACAAAAACAAAAGGTGTTCAAAAGGTTAGAAAATTCTAATAGCTTTTTGGCAGCTGCAAATCTATCTGAGCTCGTACTCTGTAAAATGCTTCTTTCCGAAGACGCCTCGAAAACGTGAGAATTTCTGCTCGGTGGCATACCAAGGAGACATCCGTCGTGGTTGATTGGTGGAATGCAAACCGGCCCCGCAGCTATTCATCGAACGATTGGCCACTGGCTGTTTCTGCGTTTGAGACCTCCGAGGTTTAAGAAAAGTTCAGCAAAATTCTCGGTTAACAGCACCTTCGTAGATACACGCGTACGCGCGTACAGTGGCATACGAAGGTAGATACAACTTGTTGAACAACAGCCGAACAGTAATTCCTCCATTTGCCAACTCCCCCGTCGCCCCCTCCCTGACGCACCGCTGTGACACCGGTGTAGCCCTTGGAATGCCTCCGGTCATGGCAAACTCCCTTACTCACAGCCCGACCTTCCGCACTTCCGCGTGTGCGCGCCCATCCCGTTCACGAAGATGTGTCCTCCAAGTCGACAACGCGCTCCACAATGCCTCCGCCTCGCCCACTTCTTCTCGAGCAACTTCCGCCGAACGTTCTCCAACGCATTGCGCGCATGTTGCTCACGAACCGTCACACACTCGTGGCCTTCACCGCCGTTTCCGACAACTGTCTCTCCGCCTTCATCGCCGCTGCCAACCGTTCCTTTCAAGTGACCGACGCCACGCGCACAGATGCCGAGCGCATTCTTGCCGAGCGCATTCTGTACAAACAGCTACGCCCAACCATGACGGCGCTTCTGATACCGCCCATCCCAATTTCCGCGTTCGAGCGCGTAAACTGCGATCGTCTTGATACGTTGCCTCTTCTTCGAACGCTGCAAATCCCCGCGTACGACTCGTACCTCACTCATTTACCCACCGACCTTCGAGACCTTCGCCTATCTCTCCCTCATTCGCTCCGTCGCGAACAGTTCTTCGACGCGCTTTCCGAGCTCACCTTGTTCTCCTTGCATCTCCATCTGCTTCCAACACCGTCAGAATCACGCCCACCCTGTTTGTTTGAATACCCGCAACTCGCCGTGTGTCTCGACCCAGCCGGAAGCGGCGAGCTTCTCGCCGCGTCCTGTCCGATGTTACAGGTACTGCGTTTGTTCTTTGTGCTGGCGTTACCGTTTCAACCATCGTCTCGTCTGTTCCCCAATCTGCGCGTGTTCTCCACGCTTGGGACGGGACAGACGCGCTTCGATCCCATATGCCGCATCGCTCTGGGCAACGTCTCGGCGCGTTTTGCAAGATCGCTCACGAGCAATCTGGTGGAAGTTAAGTTGCAACAGTCGTTGTCGTACGACCAAGTGTATGAGTTGAGAAGTTGTGACAAGCTACGCTGTGTTTCGCTCATGCTGCATTCGGGTGCCGAGGCGGGGTTGATAGGGACGCCGTTTCTGTTTGGTTTGAAGAAACTGGAACTGGAGTGGGTTCGACTGAGCCCAGACCCTGGCACTTCTGTGGATGATTTTGACGACGAATCGCAACTGATTGCTGTTCCGTTTCGATTCTGGAGCTCGCCTGAGGGGCTTTTACCGGCTCTTATTGGCCAAGCGAAGAACTTGGAAGAGCTTCGTTTGTGTTGCGTGAGTTGCGGTAAGGAGGACCTGAGGAGGATTCTACGCGGTTTGGGCACCCGTCTCAAACGACTTGCGCTTGATGTGCTCGGACAGCCGGAGTCGCCAACGTCGAGGTTCATCGCGCTGCTGCACATGATGTGCGTGTATAACCGCAACCTCGAATGGTTTGAACCGGCGAACGTGGAGCAGCTCGGCACGAACGTGGTCGTTTCCAGCGCGCTTCATCTTGAATCTGACTTCACGACGGCGCAGCTGCACAAAGCGTTTGAGATGGTTTCCAGAAGACTGCCCTTTCTGACGTTGCCTCACGGCTTGAGGGACGCGCGCTTCCTCGGCGGCGACTGCGACCTGATGAGAAGGGACGAGTGGTGTAAACTTTGTTTCGACGTTGATGCGGAGGATCTGTTTTAGTTTTGGACCTTTTGGGCTTTTGTTTTTTGAATCGATGAAGACATTTGAATTCTGATCTGCTCTGATTTCCAGGCGCTGAAATGAATCAAATCGGATCTGGAAAAGCGTGATCCAAAAATCGGTTGGAGGTATCGTTGATGTGTTGTCCACGTGCCGCAGCTGTCGGAGCTCGACCTTTACACAGAATTTTTGCGCCCATCTCAGATCTGTCGTAAACCTAGCAGCCATGCATTTGCTCCGAAGAAAAGAGCGTTTGTATGCGTAACTTACGAATAACCCAAACCAGAACGCTTTGCGAGGAAATGCATATTCATGGCCACGGATTCTGCGCTAGCAGCTTCGGGCTCAGGAGTGTGTTCGCGTTATCTGTAGCTCGCGACATGCTGTGATGATACCAGTGTGTTGATTCAAGCCCAAACGCTGAACGCACAACCCCCAACTTACAAAGCCGTGTTAAGCACACTATCGAGACTACTTTCCAGTGGAAGTCCACTCGTGTAGAATTCTGACGAGAGGAGTAGGGGAATACGAGGGTTGGTGTGGTAATACTCGCAAGAACGTTTGTCGAGCCCACCACGACACGTTAGTCCAATAGACCACGTTTTCTCATTAGTGATGAGTGAACGTGTGTCTATGCCTGTGAGTTGGCTCAACGAATTTTTCATTTTCGACCTCCAGGATCTCAACAAATATCGAACATCTTCTCAAAATTAGGGTATTTGATGACAGGGAACAACCCCTACAACACACCGGAGACTCCAACTCAACGAGCGGCTCTCCACAGTCGCCCCAATTTTGCAAGTCGGGCCGTTACACGAACAATTCATGGTTCAGCGATGCAGATTTAAACGTTGGTTTGTTGGAAGAGAAGGGGGGGGGGGGGGGGGGGATAATAACACTACAGTGGAAAAGCACTGTGAAGGTTGCCCGAACAGTTGAATGAAGGTAGAAACTTGGGACGAAGGTTACCTCTGCCATTGGTCAGTGCTTGCATATTCAAGGGAAAAGCGCAAGTGAATTAGATATATTTCGCAACGATTGAAAACTCTTATTTTCTTCGAAGCTACCTTTGCATATCCCCATGCTCCCTATGCTCTTTTTGTTTTACACTCCAATTCAAAACATAGTCTCTCAGAAAAGAACCACTTCGAGGATCTATATTGTCCTTTTATGCCTAAAGCAATCTCTCAATGCGTCACGATATCAGCTTATTCTCTATTTCGCATGGAGGTACTTAATAATTATGCCAACTGTATAAAGGGTGTCAGTTGACATCGTTGTAATCTTTTCTCGAAGCTCTGATTGGAAATACGAACGACTTTTTCAACTCGAAAAGACTCGTCTAAACTGCTTCGAGAGATAAGCGATCAGCCGTTTTCATGGACAACGCGAAAAGTTGGTACAGCGCGTTTGTCATGAGCTTAATGCTGGCATCAGGGCTGGACTATACTGGCATGAATCTACCTTCTGCCAACCATAATGTGTAGACGCAGTACAGATCGTCAAATCACCCAATCACTTCAAGGCGACGTGATTCCTACATTACCCAACAGGAGCCCAAATATTGGTTCATGGATGCTGCGTCTGTTGAGCCAACGTGGCCGTGGTCTGCTTGTAGTGGTGCACAGAGAAGATTGTCATGCAGGAGTAGGCAAACTAGGATTCTGAAGGTCAGGTCTTCACTCAAACGCATCTCTGCACCCCTGCACTTCCAACAATCTTGTCTTACAGAAAGTATAGTCACAGGAGAAGAACAAACTAGAGAGATGGTAGCGTGATAATGTAATCCTAGACCTTTAGGGACAAGTTTGTTCGCAAATGGAAGCTCTTGCTTAACAAGCCTGCAACAAAGACAACTCTGAAAGGGGGGTAGAATTCGAATCTTACCTCGTATGCAAGTTGTCATGGGAGGGCATTCTCATAATACAATCACTCAATGGATGTGAAGTGAGCTCCATGCGAAAGCTTGTCTACCTGAATGGGACAAATCAGGGAAGCAAAAGAAATCTGTTCCAACAGATGTAGACAACAGGTCATCACCTGCTTGTTGTTGAAACACCAGTTCAGAATCGCTATAAAAGACGCCTTTCTCACCGACTCCCCGTCGTCGACTCACTCTTCTTTGCCATCGTACCCTCAACCTCGCGGCTTCTTCCCACTCATTCCATTACAAATCGATCCCACACCTCAGCCACTCGATATGCACGCTATCATTCAAATCAGCTTGCTTGCCACGCTGCTCATCGGTGCAGCTCATGCCAGTGGTCCGCTTCCGAGGGATGCGTGCGCCGAAGCCTTTGCCGAATGTGCCTTCCGCTTCCAGGGTTCCACCGAGCTTCAGTCGTTCCCGCTTGGAGTACCCGACATGGCTTTCACGCCGCAAATCGTGTCCCGTACCCGTGGCGAACGCATCGGTATCGTGAACTCCAATGGTATTGAACCGCAGTTCATTGCCTCTGATGGCACTGCGCGCGACATCACGGATTTCGGAAACGGGTTCACGCCGACGCAGTTCAAGCCGTTTGCTATAGAAGAACGTATTGGATCTGGAATTGGACACGAGACGTTCCAGGGCGATCCGTCGTTGGCGGAGGGACAGTGTGTGCGCGTGTTCTTCACTTCGTATCAGAAACTTGTTAGTGTTAATCCGCCGGTGGTGGTGGACAACATTAATCTTACCCCGGAAGAGGCTGTGATGATGAAAGCCTGTGTGGTGTTCCTTACGGAATAGGAAGGAGTTTCATTGGGAGAAGAATGATAGAAGGATTATCTGAACAATGGTTGTGTTCGGGTGTTCACTTAGGTAAATGAATTCCTTGCTTCCCATCCAGCCGGATACATAATAAGCAATACCAAATATAATAATCAGGGCCGTATTTGTGACTAGACATTTTGACAACAACTGGCGTTAGATTGACTACACAAGCAAAAGAGAGTGTCATCATCCTATTTTGTGATTACTTTTGAAGGATTATGACAAGAGATTTTAGAAAAGTGGTGACTATGACTTGTGAAAGTACCCAAATAGTCAGTCACAAATATTATATTATGTGCATTTTATGAACTCCGCATATGTGTGGCCTTTTTCTGGCATGCGAGACCTGCAAACAAACGTGTCTGGGTAGAGGTGGAAAGAAAACCGAAATTGTACCTGGGAAGCGTCGTGATTGGACAAAGTTCGCATTTTCACTTTTCACTTTCATATATCGAAGATTTTCGCATCCACGTCGCATGCGTGTAATACGCGTGCGAATCATAACCCGTGACCGCGTGGTTCCGGGCAATCCTGACCATGCAACGGCGAAAGTCATAATATGACTCATACGACGAGCATCACATCACATTTGAGAAACGTGGCGATTTACGAGTCACAACACGCTCGCACACGTGAACCAGCGGTCACCAGTGGGACGCGTGCCATTGGTTCTCCCAAGCCCTTTCTTTTCTTGCGTCGAAAAGACGCAGCCGTTCCCCCATAGCCTTCCAGACGCGCGCCATTGCTTCTGCGATTCCTCTGCTGTGAATCACATTGCTCATAAAGGGGGAGGCGACGCCTCAGCAGTAACCTTTCCCATCCGTGCCCGTCCGTACTCATTCTACTTCGTTTCTTCCGCCTCCGTTCGATCAGAGACCAATCTTCCACAATGGCTGCACCTACCACCGCATCGCTCGCGCCGCAATTGCTGGCTGTCAAGGAGAAGTTCCTGGGCTCTGCGCCCGACGAGGTGGTATCGAAGATCGCCGAGACCTCAGACAATCTGAAGAAGTCGTTCACGCCCAAGCCTCTCAAGCTCGGCGATGAAGCGCCGGATTTCACTCTTCCCAACGCCGTCGGCAAGAACGTGACGCTTTCCTCTCTGCTGAAGGAGCATTCGGCAGTGGTGTTGATGTGGTATCGAGGCGGATGGTGCCCGTACTGCAACCTTGCACTTCGTGCATTCACCAAGCTCAACGACGAGATCGAAGCGACGGGCGCGAAGTTTGTGGCGTTGTCACCGGAGACTGCGGACGAGAGCCTTTCGACGAGCGAGAAGAATGAACTCAAGTTTGAGGTGCTTTCTGATGATGGCTTGTCGGTTGCTGAGAGGTTTGGTGTGATGTTTACGGTGCCGGATGACATCAAGGGCCTTTACAAAGGGTTTGGCGTGGATCTGGATAACAGAAATGGAAATGACGGCAAGAGGTTGGCGCGTTTGCCGATGCCTGCTACGTATGTGATTGACAAGAACAGCGTTGTCAAGTACGTGTTTGCGGACCTGGACTACACGCAGAGGGCTGAGCCATCGGAGGTGATGGCCGTGCTCAAGTCGCTCGCGCAGTGATGAGTGGCTGCTGCTTATTTCTGATAGCGTTAGAATTTTGACGACGCCGATAGCGAAGCGTCCTCTCGAAGGTAAACGAGTTTCTTCCCTCAAACAGCGTCGCTTGTATGAACATCGTCTCGAACATGCCAGAATAATTTTTGGCGAAAACCGGATTCGAGTTCGAGCTCTTCAACGTGTGCTCGTTCGTTACGCTTCGCACAGCACTTGCAGCTGTGCACGTGTTCAAGCGGACATGTGTCACATCTGCACACGTTAAGCTATAGTTGGGACGCTGTAAGTTTTATACTGTAAGCAAAAGGCAAACAGCTCATTCAAATTCAAAACTTGGTCCCAATTGGAATTTCTGAATTTTTTGAGTTTTTTTATTAACTTCGTAAATGGGCCCGCTCAAATTCGTCTCGCAATTCCATGTTGGAAAAGCCGCGAAGCACATAACACACGCGTTTGCTTCCAATTGGCTATTAAAACCCTCCTCTCTGTGGACGAGGTAGAAACTCCAATCTTCTCTCCCCCAGGTGTCTCTGCGCAAGCATTGCCCAGTCGCAGCTCGTCGTCATAAGTATGACGACATAGATCAGCTCCTATCTTCAATACAGCGCACTGTTAGTTCTATAGATATCCGGTCTGCGTGCTGCTGAGAGAGAGCTTCTAGAAAAATCGTGTCAACCGAGTATCTACCAGTGCATGGCACCCCGAATTCCTGAATGGAGCTAACCAGTCTACAAGTTCCTCATCAAACCGACCATTCGCACTTCGGATCATTTAGTTGACTCCTGCCTGGGAGGTCCGGGTGACCCGACACACAGAGCACGTTCATAGGCTTGACAGTAATGTAACGCTCATTGCATCACAATTCGATAGCTACTCTTAGGCACTAGTGCCTTGTGTGTAGCGCGTACACCTTCGTTGGTATTCGTGAGCAATGTCCTCCTTCGGGCCACAGTTCGCAGTCGAAGAAGTTGAGTAGAGGCACAGGTTGCATCGAATGCTGGGGACTTGAAGGTCTCGGCAGAGAAAATTCTACGTCTCTACGTTTCGCAGCTCTTTTGAGCCACAATGCCAGCACCGGTATAACTGAAAGAATCCCGTACATCTCCGGCGTTTAGATTTGATGTATTTCGACGGTAGCCATCACTAGAGACATGAAGGAGCCCTTTAGCGACCAGAATGGAGCTTGCTATCAAATTGCTCAAAGCTTCTGAGAAAGAGAAGAACGTAGACGTGTTCGGCCTCCCCACAGTATGAATTTGTTCTTTCGCAGTCTTGGAAACAATTTGGTATATATAGCCGGAATAACCCACGACGGAAATTGTCGCCGACCAACGGCAACAACCACAACAACCACAGTGACTCACAGTTCTCAGCCTCCTTTCGTCGCAGTTTTTCATCATGAAGATCTCCATCTTTGAAATTCGGTTTGCTGCCTTGCTCTTTCTGCTCTTCGCGGCACACTTCAATCGGGCTTCAGCCACTTCTGACTTTTCCTCTAGGTGTGAGGCAGCCGTTCAATGTGTTCTGAGCTCTGGAGAGAAAAACGACTGTCCAGCTATACCGGTTCCGCCATCCTCGGTGGTCAACAACTCCATTGCTCCTGGCAGCTTCGAACTGAAGCTCTTGCGCAAAGGTGTTTGGTTCTACAATGATGGCACATATAATACACTGATGCTGCGAGTATCGGACCATCTTACCCTCATCGACTTTCCCCGTGCTGCTATTTCCAACATTCCTGAGACGCCGATTATTCCTGCAATTCAAGAGGTTTTGAATGGTACCACACCCTCGAGGATTGACATGATCTATTCGCATGCTCACTTCGATCATATTGGTTCTTCCCGAAGAGTATTCAACTTCCTGCGAGGACAGATTCCAAGAGCGAAGATCTTCGTGTGGGGAACCCTGGAGACATACGATCTCATTAGGAGCTCTTCTGCAAACGAGTCAGTCCCTCCGAACATTATCGTGGGAAGAAGGGGAAAGACTCTGCGTATGTCTCGGTTCCTGAAGGTGCGACTCGATATTGTGGGTGGCCACACGGTCAAGGATTTGCGAATCTATATTCCTCCGTCATATGGTGAACCTGGAATTGTGATGTACATTGACGTTGTGTTCCCAGGGTATGCGCCACCATTTACTTTTGCACTCACGGAAGATTTGAGACGCTACATTCAGGCACAGAAGGACATCCTGAAACTTGATTTTGAGGTTTTGGTTCCTGGACACGTCGATCTGGCGAGTAGGGAGCAAATTAGTGACGGTATCAAATATGCAGAAGACGTAATCAGTGCTGCACGGACTGCCATAGACTCAGTCACCCCCGAGCAACTCCAAGAAGCCGGATTCGGACGATCTAATGACCCCAGTGCGCCGGAGTTTGGAAACTTCTTCTTTCCATTTATTGGAGTGTTACGTCCGCTCGAAATTGAGGGCTGCTTCCGTATCGTTCTGGAGAAATGGGGATGCCGTTTGGGTGCGGTAGACTTGAGCGCAAGGAACCATTGCTTCACTGCCATCAATTTCTTGAATCTTGACTTCTGAGATTGTGGAACCTATGTTAGCAATAGAGATTGCCGTAGGCGAGGAACTGGTCAGTAAACGTTGACGGTGTTGAATGCATATGATGTGCCGTTAAGCTGCATCATTAGGCCCTCATTATCATGCAGTATTGACAGAGGTTACGTCTTTGTAAACAAGGGTTACATATTTCTAACCTTGCCAACCGGCAAAACAAAGGCAAACTAATATCTCTCGTTTTCTTGCCAATGTTATGCCTTTCATAAGCTTAACGGGAGTTGATTTTGACGCATAGTATGCTCCTTGGTACAAGAGAGGAGCAATATTATTGCACCGCTTTTGTACCAAGGAGCCGTAGCATTGTCAAAGCATCATAGTTGGGTTTTCTCGCTTTTTCGAATGGCAGCAACTTGGAATCACAATCAAGGTGTTGTGTGGAGATGTCATATTTCAGCAAACAGACCGCTTAGCAGTTCAGAGAATCTGAACGTTACTTGCCTGCTGCTGCTCTGTGGTCCAGCCACATGACCAAAACTAGTAAAGATTGCAGGTCGAGTTCTAGAGGAAGACTGATGAAAAGAGATAAACGACATTCAAAGCATAATCGTATGGATTCTGTAGATGGTGCGCGTATCGATAAGAAAACGAGGGGGATTTGTGACATTGAAAATAAAAAGCTGTCTTGCTGGAGGTAAGACTTTGTTACTGAAAGACGGCAAAATCGAGAACTAGAACTGTGTTATCACGTCTCGTTGAAAGACCGCCGTAAGTAAGGCTGTTCGACGCCCTTGTGTGTGAATACCTCGCTTCTACACCATCTCTACCAATTTTGCACTTTTCTTGAACATATCCTGTCCGTCTACTCGATCAATGTTAACTGATGTCAACTCTACGAGAAAAGATGTTGAAGTCAACTCTGGATCAGATATTTATTCAGTTTTTACCAGTCGATTGAACCTTCAGCGTTTCCAACATTTGCACACAAAGGTTTCCAAAGGTTGCTTTATTTTAGATCATAATGTTGCAGCAGGAGTGACACGAAGCTATCGACTACTCGAAATGCGATAAACCGCTTTAGAACGGAATATTGATTCCAAAGTTTACATTAGGGTTACCTCCTCCACGGATTATGTCGCTATTCGTACCAACTCCAATGTTTCCTGTGATTCCACCATGGATCGGAAACTGCGCGTTTACGTCCAGTCCATAGAAATCAGGACCATTCCGAGTCTGATAGACGGGACTCCAAGTCAAATCAATCGGGCCGAGGTGAAGTGGGTTCTGTGGGCTGCCATAAAAATTCGGAGATCCTCCCTGACCATTCTGTGACCCGAAGTAAGGATCGAAAGGACTGTCAAACCCGATCTGACGGGAAACAAAGCTGGAATGTGGGGAATAACAAATTTGATGAGACTGTTTTGCTGCCGTCAAGTACATATCCAAGTCGAACTTGCCTTGCTTATTCACATATTGGACACAGAATGGAGATAAGCGATTCAGATCCTTTCCATAGTCTTCGTGACAGTACTCGGCCATTTTTTCCGGGAAGACCTTGGTGTGGGAGGCTATAAAACAGTGACAGGCGCTTTGCCTGACGAGGTTTGCGTAGGAGCAGAGGCTACTTCGGTCAACTTGAACTCTCGCAATCATCGCACTCTGTGCCGAGTAAAGCAGACCAAAAGTTAGCAACAGAGAAACCTTCATGTTGGAGAAAGCGTTGGTAGAATGGTATCAATGTGCTGACTTGTGAAATCTGAATTTTGGGGATGGTGCGATTGATTAGATAAGGAGAGGCAGGAGAGAAGTAGAAGTGATTGTGGTCTCCTGGTTTAAGTAGAGTTTTCATTGCGATGGCTGTGTGCGTTGACAATCGCATACCTTGTCAAGTGTCATTACGGAGATAAGATCATGACCGACGTCGATTTCTTCCTGTGACGATGGATCAACAATGTTCCAACATGGAGCTCATACGAAACGATTCTGGTATCTGAATTGGAAAGAAATATCGGGCCACATGCGCAGGATCGGAAGCCGAGAGACGCATTTGGTGAGCTCAAAGGCTAATGGAACCTAGCTCTCTACGCCAGGCATTGTCATACTTTCCCTAAAAAAAGTTTGCCTTGCTGGTGTTCCTGTCCGTCTGATTTTGAATGGAGCATAATATGCCAACAAGCTAGTCGATCCGTTGGAGGCTCCAACGGAGCAACGACTACAAGGGTATCCTTATACCCCAGATATAACGTTCCTACGGAATCCTAGCAGAACTGACAGACAACTCTTATTAGCTCCCCCCCCCCCCGTAGAGCGTGAGCACATGGAGCTCACCTTCGCGGACCGTGATCTGAAATAGGGTTTTCATTTGTGTATCCCTCTACCTTTATTCAGATTCAGATACCTGGTAGATAACATGGCTGAGAAATCGATGTCAACAATTCGCTGAGATATATGCGCTGTCATTTAAGTCGCGTTGGTTTGGGTCTTCTGGAGATGCAATGGGAGATGGAAATATAGCTAGAATCGCCGTCATGAAACGTGTTAACTAGTCTTCTGGCACACATATGCGTAAATATTGTGTGCGGCTTTCCCATACTTATCTGAGATAACCTTATCGAAGGATGCCATGATTTCCTTCAAGGAATACGTTTCTGGGAGAAACCACAATGCATGTAAAAGGGTACAGCGTGTTTTCATTCCTCTTTCTATATACGAAGGGTAACTTCCAAAATTTTCGGCAGCCCACAAGGCGCCGCACAGTTGTATCTTTTCTGTCCCTTGTGGCATTGTGTGTTCGTGTCCAGCTACATTTCGTGGTACCCTGTCAAAGAAGCATTTCTGTCTGCCTTGCTGGCTCAAGCCCCATTCAAATAATTTTAAATTTAAATTTCGCACGTCAACACAGGATGCCTTTCTTGGGGGAGGCTTTTTATGTTATAATAGATCAGAACTATGCGAAGCAGGCTTCGCAAGAGGTTCGCAAAGCTCCTTCAGCAAGGTAGCATTCTTTAAAAATAAACTTTATCGTTGAATACCCATGTAGGCGGAGGATCGCAACATGTTCTCCGGTCTAAGAACCAGACATCGTTGTCGTTAAAAAATTCGTTTGAAGTAACAATTGCTAAAGAGAGGCGGTGTTCTTTATATAGGTTAGGTAAACTGTCATCTTCTATTTCTTTGTGGCTAGTCACTACACTGGCCCAAACTGAGATGAAGAAAACTACTTACAAAGCTACATTAGAAACAAAAACCTGGCTTAGCATTAAAGATTTTAATACGATTCGGCAGCCTGCCGAAACTGCAGTGCTTTCTCTTTTGTTTTAGAAAAAGACGTGATTCTAAGAATAAACTACCAAAACGTTGAGTAACCTTATACCAAAAGTGCCAGCAGTGTGCCGAAAATATGCAAGTAGCTTCTTTGTACTCAGATTTTTGCCCAAACCAGATCAAATCTATATATAGATGGGCTAGCGCTTCCGGTAGTAGGAGCAAAGCTCCGGAGCTCAGCGAAAATCCTTGTCGACTTGCTTCCTTGTCACCAAACAAACAAAGAACCGACAATGATATAATCGTGTAATCGTGAAAGCCTTCGCCGCATTACAACAGAACTCCCTACAGACGTTCCCTTGCATAAGACTAACTAAAGCTTTAATGTTAGGCACAGAAGTCTCTCTTCACTTTGGTAGATTGTACCATCGGAGATCCGCCACATTTGGCCTTTTCTTCATCCTGATTCCTTTGTTCTATCTGTCGTCAGAAATGAAGCTCGCGGCCGTTCTCATTCTCGGTTCCTTCTTCGCGTGCGTGGCCAATTCGCTCTCGTTGGGTGAAGCAGAAGCGAATCTCAACTCTCAAGTGAGAGTGGCAAGCAACGACAGTTGCCAGGTCAATGTATGCTTCGCGATTGATTCAAGAAACTTTCGCTATTCTTTTGATGAGATCAGAAGTTTCGTGTTCAACATGACGTCCGCTCTCGCTCCGATCAATAACGTCAAATTTGCAGCTGTACAGTATGGAGACTTAATCATTCAAATCTCAAACCTCACCAGTAATCTAGATGCGTTCGAGAGTGCCTTCCTGACAACAGCTCTGGAGAGAATTGGGTTCAGTACTGCTAGTCATGGCATAATGGCGTGTACGTTTGAGTTGGGAGCTGAAGTTGGCAAAGTGTCAAAGATTATTGTGGTGAGCAGTGGGGTGATCACTGTGGAAAGCGATGCGGTGCGAGATGCATCTACCTTCAGGAAATTGCTCGGCGAGGGCGCTTCACTTAGTACGGTTCAGGTTGAGTCGACGTCAGTAGATACTCAGAAGCTGCGTGACATTGCAAGAGCTGGCGGTGGTCAACAGTACAAACCGGATGAGTTTCTTTCTCTCACCTGTGATATCCTAAACCTTGTGCGCGACCAGGGCTGTCTCTAACGGCAACGGGGAGTGTTGGTATACGGGTAAAGAGCAAAAGCGAATAATTCACCGAGTTATTCTAAATTATATTATTAATTATCCACTTTTTATCATAATTATGGTATTATTCTGAGGTGTCAGCCAAGTGCCTCTCAAAGAGGCGGTTGGTGTGTAAACGCGCGGCTGCGATGCGCGTGCACGCTTCTGTGTTGCAAATTGCAATGCAATGGGCGCCAGCACACGCGCCGCGCACGCGCCTCCTCTCATTCCCATGAAAACGGCAGTAACTGTAAAGATCGGCATACTGAAAGGTGCGTCACGTGCGGATACACGTCACACTCACGGCGCACAAACACTTGGCGTCGTTCACCCATGCGATCAGAACGTACCCGAGTGTGTTCCGCCGTGGGTGGCATTGACCAAACAGAGGTGGCTGTGTGTTGAGACTTGCGAGAGCAGGCGCTGCGTGATGTGACGGAACGTGGAGAGCCGTTCTTGAGTGATTTATAACTTTTGTTATGCAAACGATTGCGGGTTTGATGTGTAAGTTACTCACCCATCGAGCCGAACAGAGGTAGATCGCATATCTCTATACACACAGCAAGCAAATTCTAGTAAAAAAGAACTGCTCACAAAACGGTCTACTTAGTCTGCCACACCTCCAACCGAGCCCACTGCACACTACCATCCTTACCATAAGTGGCGCACGAGAGCATGTAGATATCGTTCTCCCGCTTGTAGCGATACGGCTTGTACCGGTATCCATTGCCCGAGCGATACTCCCCCTCCACGCTATACGGCGCGCTTTTATCCGTTCCCAACAACGTCTCGCCATGTTTGTAGAATTCCACCTTCTCAATATCCCCCTCCACATCGCATGTGATCGTAATCGCCTGTCCAGTCAACCGCAGCTGAGCAAACCCACCCGTCGAAGACGAAGCATAAACAGTATTCGGATCATTGGCCTTGCGGATGGAGATACCGTACACCATAGGCGCGGTAGCCGGCGGTCGTTCGATCTGATAGGGCACAAACCGTCGCTGTTGCAGAAGCGGTGGCTGTTTGTTCCCCTCAAACTCCCGTGGAATCTTCATGCCAGAACGACGTCCATTACAAGGCTCTCTCACACAATCGCCCAATCGGTTGGTGCGCGCTGCACACTTTCCATCACGAGCTGTGCCGGATGGTCCTGTCTCGAACTTGGGGCGATGAGATTGCTCTAGGTCACCGCCCTGCACATTGATGTACATACAATCATGATAGTCGCCAAAATTTCCTCCACGACCGTGTCCCTGCGTCCCGCCGTACCAAGCCCAGCCAAGCACGTACACACCGTCCGGATACACCGGTGGGATTTGAATGTCATGCTGATAAAACTGACCACGACCATCAAAACTGCAATCGCGTTTGTAGTTGAGACTATCACACTTCTGCTTGTTGAGATCGGCACACGTCCACAAGAACGCGTTGTTATCGTGTGCAGCCTTGTCGTTCATGTCGGCCACGTTCACAATACTCCAGCGTGAAAAGCCGCCCGCGTGGTTGTTGCGCTTGGTGTTGAGCGTGACAAACGCGTTGCGAGATACGGTGATGGACGGCATGTTGGGAGACATATCTGCTCGGATCTCGTCGTTGGGACACGGACCGGGACAGTTCTTGAACTTTCCTACGCGACAGGCGTTCATACGCGACATGGCCCACGGGTACGCGATGGACTGATGCGCGGACGCGGGCGCCGGCAGCACGGCGAGAAAGACGGCCAGGACGAAAACGACGGCGAGCGACATGGTGGGCATGGAAGTTGCAGGAGGGAAGACGCAGGCTTGGTGACGGCTCGGACTGCTTGAAGCCGCCGGGTGAGGAATGAATATATAGGCAGTCGACGAGCGTGGGCAGGACGGAAGCGTGGATGCGCTGCGCAAGGTGTGCATGGCGCGAAGCCAACGCGCGGGCGGCAGCACGGCGCGTGCCACGTTGAAGCGTGTTCTGTAGCTTTGAGTGCTAACAGTTAGTGATTTGGTTTACGTGAACTCTCTCATTCGAGCGCTGAGATAATGCTCCCACGTATCCGTAAGTTGTCGTTGCGCATGCCACGCCGCGCTCTTCGTAACCGTTCACTCAGTGTGTGCTCGAATAAGTATGTAATTTTACGCCCCTCTGCAATTGTGGGCACTCCCATCAAAAAGCTCAGGCTATCACTTGAGAGCTGAGAGCGTCCAAGCTCCAAGCTGGCGATCACTTGCGTTTGTGTTCTGTTCTCGCTTTTGCTCCTCGTGGCGGCGAGGAATGGTTAGCTTAGTGAACAAAGCGCTGGTTCGATTCACTGCTCAACACCGCTCTGCGCGCAATTTCTGGCTGTTCGGAGCGTGGTGCTTTCTTTTTTGCGGCGGGTCGACACAACACGTGGCGAGCATTTGCGTGCTGCCGTTGAATTGTGCAGGGGAAATTACGGTACCAAATCGTTCATCCTTGTTTGTCAAATGACAGCTCGTCTAAGTTTGGCCCATGTCCAAACACAACACAAACTGCGCGCCGGCGCGTCGCGAATGCGTGTTCCACGCTCTTTTCTCTCGCGGTGCGTGAGAGTGGATGTGCAGGCTAACATTTGAGGAAACGTGTTCCGTCGCAGCCGCCTTCGGGTTGCGCGCTCATCGCCGTTGGGCGCCGTTGAGTTTGTCAACGGCTCGCGTGTGCGCGCGTGTGCTCGAGAGGAGCAAGCTCTGCTCACTTTTGCTATTCCATCTAACAAGCGGAATGTTTCGCGTTCAAGCCCATTTTGCTTTTTTTTCGCGCAATTTGTGTGTGATTCTGGCACGCTTTTGTGATCTGATCTAGACAACAGTTTTCTCAAAATTATGAAATGGATCCCGTCGTGCGTGCCCAAAATGACAGTGTCAGTGTCGGAGCCGGGCTTACAGTGCGATTTGGGCGAGGTGGGTGTTGATTGCCAAAGTACAGCCGGCAACAAAGCACGTGTGCCAGCTGGACGGCTTGTCAACACCCAGCGCGCAGCTGACAGAGCCAGGGACAGTTTGGATGAGTTGTCGGCGGTGAACTGCGCGAGCTGTAGGACACTGTAAGACATGGCTGGTGTACTCACTTTTTGGAGTGGGGGAGGCTGACGTGCTTCGGTGCGAGTCAGCCAAAGCGTCCGTTTGCCTTCAGCGCGGCAGTACGTGCGAACGCTCAAAGCAACTCAGAAGTTTGATGAAGCTCGGTCGCAAAGAAAGCACGTCCCCGTCCAACAGCTGTTCGAATCCATTTCACATCACAAAGTTTCCAACGCCGCAAGCGCAAACATCTTTTTTTCTTTTCCACAGAAGCAGTTCACATCATCTCTGCAGCTACAGTTTCAAACACTGCTGGGCCTTTGTGCCACATATTGTATTGAAAAGCTTGATAAGCTACGTCTCACCCATTGTGCCACTGGAAAATATTGCGCTCAAATCTCTTAGAAGCAATTTAGAGCCCAAGTAACGCATAGAAACCAGGGGCGTATATGTGACTGACTGACTAAAGCAAAAACGAGATGACTTATGACTGACTGACTAGCGTTTGATGTATATATCTAGTCATATTTAGTCAGTGACGTTATAGCAGTTCAAATGACCTTTCTTTTCACAAAGATCTTAGAAACCTGTACTAAAAGCTCTACCGTTCAGTAAAAGGTTTGAAGATAAAACCATTTTAAGGTCTTGGTTCTTGATAGTTACAGAAAACATCAAATAGTGCTCACCTTTAAAAATTTTCAAGCATTTTCAATTTAATTAAAAATGACATGAAATTGGCTTGTATGGTTTCGACGAGCTAAACATCATTTAGTTGTTATATATGGGGTTCTAGATCGTGTGGGAAGTAAATTTCGTCTTCTTGTTGACAAAGTTGATAAAGAGATATTCAAAACCAATCTAAGTACGCGAGGTGACTAAATGTGACTAAAATGTGACTGACTTGAAGTTTTTAGTAGCTGACTATGACTTCTGGAATGCCAAAATTTTTAGTCACAAATACGCCCCTGATACAAACTAAAACTGTAACCATGAACTTCAGCGCAGATAAGGGCCTCGCCCCCCTCCCCCCGGTTCAGCAACGATGGCTCGGGGCCGTTTTAAATCTTATAACAGCCCCACGTCTTGGGGCCATTTTAATGGTTATAACCGCCCTAAGATTTGAAGCCGTTTTAACCGCTAAAATAGCCCTAACAATATGGAATTATTCTATGGTATACAATAGCCAATGTAGAGGACGATTATGTCCTTACGAAGTATAAATACCCTAGTTTCTAAATAAAATCATAAGTCTATATGATTTTTTAAAATGTAAAGTGACGAAAATGAAGCAATGTCAATAAACAAACTACTAATAGACGCCATTTTTGGAGAGAATGACGCGGGTGGTGACAACCCTTACACAGTACTCACAATGGAACAATTGCGACAGTACCAGCCTAAAAAGGAAATGCACAGATTAATCGTAACTCAGTGGAAAATAAAAAGGATTTGGAATGAAACCAATATACGGCGTGGAGGCTAGCAACAGTTCCCACCGGTTGGCACCAGTGAAGCGAAAACAGGCAGAGGACCAATACACAGAGGCCTCCTTGCGCCCAGTGAGAAGAGTCAACAGACAACGGTGGGCGTCAACGCCAAAGGTTGGCGAATAATCCAAACCAAACGACAAAAGCCCAAGGTCGGATGTGATACCTGGGCTAGAAATGCTGGGGACTACTTTGAATGCCAACGCTGGGCAAACAGCAACAAGGTCAGCAGAGAGAAGAAGCAAGGTCGGACCACCTGCGGCCAAGACAATTGTTGAGGGAATGAATCGGGGAAGATGGAAAGGAAGGAATGATTGATGAGAAAGGGGAAAAGGAAAGAGAGGTTTACAGAATAGAGGTTGGATAAGAATAGTAGAAAGGGTGTTTGTGGTTGTTGTTATTGTTGAGTGGTGGTGGTGGTGGTGGTTGTTGTGGTGATGGTTGTGGTGGTGGTTGTGGTTGAACCGAGCGAAGTTGGTGAATCGCAACTCAGCCACCTCTTTTATTGACCTTCTTGGACCCTTGATTCTGGTCTAATTTGGTGGGTGACGCTTCTTGTAACTTCTCAGTAACCATGTGTAACTTTTGTGCGGGTGCAGTATAGGTCCTTGCCTTGTTTGCACTGATTCTCTACCCTTACTAATTATTTGTAACCACAGAATTTGTTGGTAGTCTCCATGGTGAGGGATTGACCCTGGCTCACCACTTGGTTGACAACTTGTCCAGTGATCGTTCTTTTCTGGCATCTTTTGTAAGTTTGCGAGGTTCTCTCGGACCTCCAATCTGAGACCTGCTTCGTAATACGTAACCGTTACGTACAATCTGCACCAATTTTTAGTGGAATCTATCGAGCGGTTATGGCTGCCAAGAATAGAGTTGTAGCATCTGCGAGCCCTAAATGGAATGGGTAGAAACCCCACCAATCGTCTTCTCTGTGAAGGGTTTTGAGGCAACCCAAATTCACAGCACATGACGTGACCGGTTACACACTTGTTGCACAAAGGGAGACACCCTTGGTCCTTGACCTTACCCTTCTTGTGGTGGTGGATGGTCCCTGGATAGTCCCTGGGGACCATTCGGGTCATATACCTGACAAGGCACTTTCCTAGTGGGATGCCTTGGGGCGAATTTGTGTCTTGCTGTAGGTACACGGAGGCATCACGTGGTGGCGGTTGTGCTACTGCGTTGGAGTTGCACGTGTATTTCATACGACCTTGGGGGTCGTTCCGCAATTTCGCTGTGTCCCTGTCAACGTTCAGCATGTCTGCTTCTTCATTCCCGTCGCCGCGCTTTCCGAGTGTCTCTTCGCCTTCCGCTCCGATGCCTACGCCTCTGGCGCTTCCTGCTCCTCCCC
>JASCIV010000381.1:0-21844 GCA_030374735.1 Gracilaria caudata
CCCCCCCCCCCCCCAACTCCGCTCCGCTCCCCTTTTTTCTTGCTTTTCCGCCTCGCTCCAGCTCCAGCTCCAGCTCGAGCGTGCCAAGCCGCATGTCATCCGCCGCTCGCGCCGCACGGCGAGCTCGCGCACCGACCATGCGACCAAGCGTGGCACATCATCATGCGCCGTTGGTGCATAGCCGCAGCTCGGCCTCGCGACCCGCGCGCGCACCGCGTCGTCTGGCCCACTCGTCACCACACAAACACGTCGCGCCGCCGCCGCCGCCGCATCTTCCGCTCCCCCATTTTGCGCGCGCGCGCCGCCGCTATTTAGGCGCTCGCGCTTTCACAGGGAGCTCCTGCCCCGCACAGCTGCCCTGAGCGCACGCCAGAGTCTCTCGCGTGTGGCCGCCGTGTAACCCACCAACGTTGGTTCACCATGATCTCCTCCACAACAGCTTCATGTTTTTGCTCCGTGTTCGTCGCGCTGCTCGTCAGCGCGCCGTTCATAGACGCCGTACCGGCGCGTCACCACGCGCCACGCGCGTTGCATGTGGACCACTCGTGGCGCACACCCGCACATGACGCGCGCGCCGCCGTGGCGTCCGCCACCAGCGCGGCGCGTGTGGCCGCGCTCAACGCGCACGAGCTCAAGCCGCGCGCGTTGCGCTTGCTCGCACACCGCGCCGCGCCGCCGTTCGGCGCGCCGACGCTGTCGTTTGCCGCCGCGCGACAGGGGCTCAACGGTGACCCGTGCGGCAGTGATGCCGACTGTGCCGCGGAGCGCGCGTGCGTGAGCGCGGCGGGTGATGATGTGGTGGCGTGTGTGTTGGGTGCGCGTTGTGCGTGTATGGCGGCGCAGCCGTTTTGTGAGCGCACTGATGATTGTTCGAGTGGCGAGATTTGTCGAGATGCTCTGTGTCGGTCGGATGGCTCCGTGTCGTCTGATTCGGTGTCCACTGTGAATGACGGCGCACAGGATGATGATGATGATGAAGATGGTGGGGGTGTGAGTGACAGACAGTCGGGGCTGAACTTTGACCGATGTGAGTCCAATTCGGACTGTCAGGGCGACAGGACGTGTGTGGAGCGCACGGAGAGTGATGACTTTGAGGAGTGCTTTGGAGGCGAGCAGTGCTTCTGCCGCCAGGATCAGCCGTTCTGTGATGACGATGATGATTGTGATTTGGGAGAGATCTGCGACGAAGGCTTCACGTGTCGCTCTGAGTCGGCTAGTGAGAACAACGTGCCCAACCTGGCCGAGCCTGTCACAGAGCCGCCTTCTACCGCCGCTGCTACTGAGCAGGAACAACAGCAACAGGAGCAGCCGCCTGCTGCCGGCGAAGGCGAGCCCGAAGGCGAACCTGAAGGCGAGCCAGAGGGCGAGCCTGAGGGTGAACCAGAGGGTGAACCAGAGGGTGAACCAGAGGGTGAACCCGAGGGCGAACCCGAGGGCGAACCCGAGGGCGAACCCGAGGGCGAAGGCGAAGACGTGGAGAGCCCCGAGGGGGGCGAGCAGCAGGAATCGGAATCCGCCGAGGGCGCCGCCGAGGCGGGAGAGGGACTCAACTTCATGTCGTGCACGGAGGACGCCAACTGCACGGAAGAGCGCTTCTGCATGTGGTCGAACGGCGGCGAGTTTGTTCAGTGTGGCGGGCGAGAGGGCTGCGTGTGTCTCAGCAGGGAGCCGTCTTGCTCTTCGCTGTTGAGCTGCTCAGACGGCGAGGCGTGCGTGGAGTTGTTCAGTGTGGTTGGACCTGGTGAAGAGGGCGAAGGCGAAGGAGAGGGCGAAGCTGAAGGAGAAGCTGAAGGAGAAGCTGAAGGCGAGGCCGAAGGCGAAGCTGAAGGCGAAGGCGAAGGTGGCGAGGAAGGCGAAGCCGAAGGTAGAGCTGAAGAGGAAGGCGAGGAAGGTGGAGAAGGTGGAGAAGGCGAAGAAGGCGAAGCATCCGGACGCTCCAAGTGGTGCATCGCCGAGTCTGTGGATTTACAGTCGCTCACGCTACCCAATTCGGTTATTGAACAAGTGCGCGAGGAACAGAAAGCCGAGGAGGAAGACGACCGTCCGGCCATTTGCATTGGCGCGCACCTGTTGCAGCACATGGAGCGACACCAACTGCTGTACAAGACGCACATGCAGGCGCGCGTGTTGTGCGATGAGCGCCACAGCTGCGCGACGCCGGGGCACATTGTGGAGTTCCGCGGACGGGCGATGATGATGAAGAGCTACTGCGCGCTGGTGAGGTGCGAACGACGGATTATGGCGGTGAACAGCCCGAGGTATGCGCGCGCGCTGAGGGTGGACTCGCTGACGGAGGGGTTGCGCTTCACGGCGTTTGCGGCGCGCTATGAGAGCCGCGTGGAGGAGGGCATTCTCACCAGAGCTGTGCGTATGGGGCTGTGAGATGAATGATCTGTTATGGGTAGATAGTTCGTTTTTTTGTTTTCGTTTTTTTTTTTTTTCTGATTTGGGGGTGAAGGTTGGGGGGGGGGGGCTCTACAGGGCTACAGGGCTACAGGGCTACACGGGATAGATGCATTTGTTTGCTCTTCGCCGCTTTCGGGGGCGTATTTGATTCGTGCACAACAGCAACATTGATACATGCGAATTTGACGTGCAGGAGCGGCTTCTTGTTGTGCGCCAACTCGCGAGGTATCGAAGGGTACCGTCGTACGCGCGTGCGCGTTCCGTGAGGTGCACGACGTGCGCGCGGCTGTGCGCGCGCGCCAATCAGATGGGACGCGATGGGGGCGCAGAAAGCATGGGCGGCGTGTGATCTGTGGGCGCAGATTGCGGCGCTGTGTCACCTTCTGCGGCGCGTGTACCCTTGTAGCGGCGTTTTACCTTTGCAGCTGTAGCGTACTGTAGTAGCGGCGCTGTCAAACACGCCGCCTTGCCGCGGGCCCAATGTGCTGGCGCAGTGAGAAGATACGAAGCGTGCAGGCAGCGTGTGTAAAGAAAAAGACGCTGTCACGCGCCGCAGCCGCACGCTGAGCGCGCTGGCGGCGATGCTCGCGAGCCTTTTTTTTTCTTTTTGTGCACGCGCGCGTGCGCGTCACGGGCGCAGAAGATATTGTGTTACTCTCTCAGTCAGACGTGCGCGTTTGTGCGCGCCGGCAGCAGCGATGTCTTGCGGGATAACACTGCGCGCGAGAACGGAATGTCGAGTTGTAGAGCGTCGAGCGCCATCAAAATCACGTACGCAAACGTCACCAAGTTGCCAATCGCAAACAACGCCACCACCCACAGCGTGGAAGTCATGGTGGCGCCACCTTCTCGTTCCACGATGTACACCGCCACAAACAGCAGCCCCGCCAGACTGTCCACAAACGTGAACGTGATCCATTTGTATTGCTTCGAAATCAACACATCCAGAGCCATTCTCATGCTCTCCCTGCCCATTGCCCACACCCACAGCGCGCACACCGCCGCAACAGCCGCCGCGCCAAGCGCAATCGCAACGCCGTTCGATGCGCGGTTCTGCTGCGTGCGCATCCACACCGCATCATGCGCGTCATCGCGCTGCGAGCGCGGCAGCAACGCCGAACTCAGCTCGCCGCCGCGCACAATCATGAACGCCACGTACCAGAGCAGCGCGAAATTCGCCGCAAGCGGCCAAACAAACGCGTACACGCCGCTCGGAATGCAAAGCACGTCGGGCCCGTTGCGCACAAACAGATAGTACACGGGGAACACTGCGCCGAAGGAGGCGTCGAAGAACGCCACTAGCGCCCACGCGGAGGAGCCGATTTGCGCGCCGGCTTGGGTGAGTGGCGCTTGGAACAGCGCGTCGATGTACGCGACGAATACGGCGATGCCAGCGATGATGAGCAGAATGACGATGAAGTATGTCTTTATGGGTGATGAAGAGCGTGTTGCGGATTGCGTGTGTGGCGCGTCCATGATGAGCGTGATGAGTGTGAACAGCGCGATGATGCACTCATCGCGAATTCTATCGTCTCGAGACGATCCAAAACGCTCTTGCCCCTCGGTGCCACCGACGGTGCCGTGCAAACAGTTGGCGAAATCGCCACCAAAAAACACCGAACGCCAAGCATTACAGTACGCTTGTAGCCAGCCATGGGCTTGTAGACAGCCAGCCGACAAGTGCAAAGCCACAAATTCGATCATGGAGTGCACACAACACGTGTCGACACTTCCACCTCAACGCAGCCTACCGGTAGGTGACCTGCCCTTGCGGAGTGACTCTGGTACCGTCGTACCTTTGACGGTAGGTAGGAACGCTACACGCATACGTTTTCCGCGTGAGACTCGAAGCGATACTTCGCCCTGAGAAACTTCTTGTCCGCAGCTGCTGCCATTCTAACTACACCGCACATGTGGCACACTGCTTTGTGCGCTGTCACAGCAACATCTGAAGCAAGTATTGAAGCAACACCAGTCTAGCACTCGCACTGCTGTCCTTCGAACCTCAACACTCTCGCCTTGAGCTTAGAAGCACATGCGCAATATCTCAACCACCAGACGAGAGCTAGCAATTGGCCACTTGCAAAGCATTGCCAGCCGAACAAGTAGAAGCACAAATCAATGGTAGGTTAACTTACGGAGGTACTGGCCATTATAAAACACAAACAACGCCCCAACGTTCTCTGCGCCCATCATTCTGCGCCAAAACCTCATTCTACCGACCACAATCACCGTTCTTTTCTGAACCGCTTTCTCTTTACCCTCTTGCACCGCTCGAACATGGCCACTTTCTCGTGCGTCAAATACTCTGGCGGAGAACTGCCTGCCAACATATTACCGGCCGGCAATCGTAGCAACGGCGAAGCACTTTGCATTTGTCGCGGGGTTGTGAACGGCATCTTGATGCCCGGCAAGTTTGGTTTGCATGAGCTTCTACTGCTTGACTGCTGTACGAGTTGCTACTCCTTGACTGCTGCGTAGTAGCAGCGTGTGATGGTCAAGTATACGATGTTTACCAACCGGTTGTCTTGTGTAATGCGCTCTTCAGAGTGGTTTGCCTCTTGAGATCGTTTAATACCATTGCGCGCCCTTGTCATACGTAACGCACCTGTGTCAGCTGTTTCAAACCGCACACTTGTCTTCACCCACAGCAGCAAACAAGCATAACAATAACACATCTTATCGCCAAATACTGTACGACCTGTCAAGCTCACCGCGGGACAACGAGTCTGATTGAAAGCATCGATCACACATCAGCACAACTCGTACTTCGCCGTGCCCGAATCCAGCGATGAGCGCCTCAGTGTGGTCGATCACACAAACACCGTAACCTTACTGTTGCATATAATAGCTGCGAATCTGAATGCCAAGCTCCAAAACTGCATGATGGTCTGATATCGGTTGCAAATCTAGCAGTTAAGCTTGATGTCTCAGGTGTGCATATCTACGAGCACCGTTTGTCACACCAAGTGATGCTTGTTCTTCAGCATCACTTTCGAGACGAATGCAATACGAATGCAATCAACACCAGAGACCTACTCTGCGCAACAAGTGTAGTTAGTGCAACAGATATGAGACCGCGCCAATATTGATGCCACTTCTCCCGTGGTTGGGATTATTTATAAACGGCCCGATCGATTGTTGCGCTTTCTTGTAACAGGACGTTTCTTTCAACAGAGGTGTTCTGTGCGAAGTTGTAACTGAACTAGTGCGCTCATAAAAGAGAGAGGACAGACACAGCAATCACGGACTGTGCAAAGTGCGTAAAGGAGATACGAAAGAGATATCCCTCATACTGCTTGTCTTGCATCGTTTTGTACAGTACCACCTTTTCCCTTTCGTGCTGAACAAAAGACAGCAACAGCCTGACGCATTCTGGTCACATTCCTCCATATTGTATAGACGCAGTGCGTCTATACAATATACAAGGGTGCCTTGGTAAGTTGCACAGTTCGATTTGCGCCATCGCTTTCGAACTTTGTGTGCTGCTTGGTGAACCGAATTATGCGGGTTCCTCCCAAATCTGGTTCCGAATCAATTTGTCGCACAACAAAACGAAAACAGTTCGTGACGCCAAGCAGGGACGATTACAAAATGCTTACGCATCCTTCACAGATTCCGCAAACGCAGCGGCGCAGTTGAAAGGGTCAATGTGAATCAGCGCCCATGAGCAGCCATTCAAGTCGATTGCAGTTAGATCAGTCTTAACTTTGCAAGCATCGAAAGAGTTGGAAAAGGGGCCGGAGGTGTACAACCACTCGTGTATTCAACTAAAATCCAATGTTGACCGTTTCTATGATCTCTCTTCAAAACGTTCCAAGTCATTCCCCAGCTTCCCTCCGATGTCGAGCCAGAAGGGGCGAAATGCGATATGAAATCGTTTACAGCAAGGTCCGCATAATCGTCCTTCGCGCGGCCGCGATTTCTGCATATTTGTTGGGGCATCTTTCATCCTGTTCATGTGTGTTTCTCGTCGAACGGTATCCATCTCTTGCAGTCAAAACTCAAAGTTGCTGCTGGAAGCGCCTCACCTGACACCGGTCATTCCTCAAAAGTTTAAACTGTTGAAGATGGCCCGAATTTCTGCTCATGTCTTGGACAGGGGACATGGAGCCTCAAGGTTCTTCGTAACACGGTCAAAAAAATGGACGGGAGGGTCCTGGAATCACACTTCTGGTCCTACATGCTATTACCTTGCGAGATGAGCCGAGCCAGACCATTGTTTAGAGTGACTTCATGGTCCACAGCAAGTACAAGAATCTTCGAAACACATTACAATGTCTTCCTGAATTGACAACGAGCAAACCCCACTTGTTGTAAAGCAAACATACCTTCCTGATTGCTAAACAAGGCAACCTTCTTGTTGTACAACCTTGCGTTGCATGCCATATCGAGAAAGAAACGTCTAGTTCCTGGCGAGTCCCAGCCCATCGGCAGAATCTTTCTTATAGAGCCATACCTGGGTCTCAATCGCTCGGGCGCTTTCGCCTTTCGCTGCATTTGGATGCGCTCGCGACACTTCGGGATGCCTCGCCGCTTTGGAGGAGCGTTAACGTCTCCTAGGACATCTTCTTCCTCAGTTACGTCCACCCCACGGTCATCGAGTTCTGATGGACGTTCGTTTTCCTTCAACAATGCTTTGCATATGCCTCGTCCTGTGCATGAGGGGAAGATAGATCCAAGTGATAGACAGCACACACCCTCTCGAGCAGCAATGCGTGTGTGGATGTTTTTGTTATTCGCGACGTTTCTCCTTTTTCAGCTCGCAACCGTGTTTGCTGCCCCTTCACCAACGTACTTTGCAGCAAACCTGGATTCATCTCATACCGCTTCAACTAATGCTTCTCACGTCTCCCGAGAAGTAGAGCAATCTAGTCAATCACACTCTAGCAAACAAGAAACTGTGACAGAATCAACGCAGCGGCATTTTGAGAGTTCTGAATCTCCCCAAGAGCTTCGGGACGAAGTGAATATTGAGGTACCGAAACAGGATACCAACGGAGCGAATGTGGAAGGTGAGGAGAGTGCTCCCGCTCGTGAAGCGAACATCGCGTATTTTATCCAGATTTCTGAGGCTACCGTTTCGCATCTACCTCGTCTCCTCAAATCCATCTATCACCCCAAAAATGTCTACGCTATTCATTTTGACTTGAAGGTTGCAAAGGATGAAGTTGAACAAATGATTCGGAAGTTACGCAAAGACCTAGGGAATCCTGGGAATCTTCATATAATGCCATCCGATCTCATCACATACCGAGGAATTAGTATGCTGCTGAACACTATAAGTGCCATTCGCCTGCTGCTTGAAGAAGATGACAAATGGGACTATTTCATCAACATCAGTGGTTCAGATTACCCTTTGGTTACGGCCGAGACTCAACGCCAACTCCTCGGTCATGAGCTAGGCCTGAACTACTTCACTTACGCCCCTAGCAATACGTGGCGAAAAATGGCTGAGCACCGCATCTCTGAGATGTGGTTCGATGAATCCCTTGCTTTCCGACAGAATGCCTCGCTTGGAGAACTCCAAAAGCTTCAAATTCGAAACCCGCTTGTTGACACTCGGGAGTTTGAGGTAACACATGCCGAAGCTTGGATGATCTCCTCACGTGAATTCTGTGACTTCGTGATCAGGGGCGACATGGCTCGTAAAATGCTAGTGGCCTTCTCGTATGCTGTGGATAGCTCTGAACATTACTTCGCAAGCCTTGCCTGGAATCACGAGAAATTCAAGCAAACCATCGTCACCCATTCGATGCGTATGATAGTCTGGTATCATGAAGGCAAATCATCAGGTCAACATCCGTATAACATCGATGAACGCCGGGAGAATGGAGAATACAGGTTCAAGAGTATGATTGATGGAACCGTCTTATTTTTTGCAAGGAAATTCAAGGCGACTGATTCTGAATTGATGGACTATGTTGACGAACGGGCGAAGAAGAAGGAAACCGTGGAAATGGCGAAGGACCATTTGGTGGCCAAAATTGCGACCCGGTTTATTCGGTTACGAGAGCTCTAACACTGCTCCGCTACCTTTTTTTTGTATTAACTTTCTGCTTTGATAACTCAAGAATCTCAAGCCTGTCTTACTATATCGACGTCGAAACTCTCGTCTGAGAAGAAGAAAAATGCCACGGATCGTAAAAAAGGGGTTGGACATCAACTGATCGCAAGGGTGGCTCCTCCTGTACTTTGTGAATTGTAGACGTTATGGCGGGAATCGTGAGTTATCGCGAAGACTTCAATGCGGCTAAGCACAAGTGCTTATCACGTCAATTAGAACCTTACCATTACTGTAACAGTAGCTAGTCCCAAAATAGAACAGTACATCACGTCCAAGAAAAACAAAAAGGGCACCCGAGCTCGAACGTTTCGTCGACATGTTATCACACCAACTGACTACGAGTTCTTTACAAAACATGTCTCGACTAAAGTCAGAAGAGCGTCAATCACATTAAGCTTTGCTCCACCACACCCACTCCAAACTTAAAAAGTTCATAACGAACAAAAAAAAAAATCGTGGACACCAGTGCCGAAGAGGTTACGAAGCACTAGACTTTTCCTTCTCGGCCTTTTCCGCCTCTGCGCGAGCCTTAAGCTTAAGTTGTGTATACCAGATAACACCGCATAGTGTAAGAGCCATACCGAACACGTTCAAAACTTCGAAGGGTCGGTGAAACACTAAGAAGTCCACACAAAACAAAAACGCAGTCTTTCCGTTACCGACAACATTATAGGTTACTGCGGATGTCTTTCCAATCAACAAAAAGATGGAGACATTAACGCAAAGCGCCAGGGCACCAGTGAAAAGAATTTTGCCCGTGATAGAAGGGTTTGGCACAAATTGAAAGATTGAATCAGGGCTTGTGAAAGAATAATTGTCAAATAGTGGCAGCAGCGGCATGATGGACATTGCTGAAAGTGGAGCAATGTATAGTTGGAGCTGCAGAGGATTGGCTTCGAGAGACTTTTGAAGAGAACCGCACCATATTTGATAAAACGATGTACATAGGATATTTGCGAGCGCGAAAAGGGTCCCAATCATGTTCACTCGAAAATCTGTTACGCCTGTGACCAAAACTCCAAGGCACATTGTGCCGAGTGCTGCCAAAAAACTGAGAGGTAAAAACTTTCGAAACACAACAGCTTCAATAATAACAACGCCGACAACCGTCATGTGTTTCATAACCTGATAGAATCCGATAGAATTATGCTGCAAGCTAAGATTTGAGAACACGACAAAGCCCATACCGGCAATGGCAAGTTTGAACGCCTTCCGCACATCAAGTCGCTTTGGCGTGAAAATGCCTGCACGGGCAAGAAGCAACAGACCAAGAGTTGTGCACACGAAGTGAATGAAGGTGAGAGTGGCGCCAAAGTTAAAGCCTGCGTTGTAGACAAGCTTGTTCGCTGAAACGATGCCAGTAGATGAAAAGAAGTTGAACGCAATCACTGCCGCAACCTCGGCATTGGATGGATCATCGCGTGGGGACGCAGAATGTTCCTTCTCCTGCTGCGGTGCAGAGAGAACGGCAGTGGCTTGTCCCTGCTTAACAGCCATGTCAAACGTAACCCGAGAAAAAAGAAAAAGTGTGAACGGCCAACGGCGCACGCTGGTACAGACCTCGTAAACGGCCGACGAAAACGCGTCAGATGCGATCACCAAGAGGGAGTGGGTGAACGTGCGGTAACGCGCGAGCTCGAGACCGGGGAAGGAGAGCGCCTGGCGGTAGAGGAATTGAGGCCTGGCCGATGTGAGGCGGCGTAGAGCGAATGGGGTGTGAGGCGTAACTCGTTCTAGTACGACCGGCGCGGCGGTGGATGCGCTCCGAGGCGGTTTACGAGGGGCGCCGTTGCTGACGGTAAGCGCAGGCCGCGTGCACGCTGTGGGGCGACGAATCGGGTGCACGACGCATTTTGGGCGTGGTGACACTCCATGCGGACCGCCTTACACCAATATCGCCCATCGTACATGTGCAGTCTGCAACGCAGACGCCTTGCGCATGCCGCTGACACCATTCTCCGATCCTAATAATGAATCCGCCGGTGCGTTCAACAAGGCATTCCGCACGTGGTCTGCCGGCGGGAAAAGTATGTGTAGGAGGCGAAACCCGTTTGTTCAGTGACGACGCTACGAAGGTAGAACGCTACTTCGTTCAGCTCTGTGCCCCATTTGTTTTCTAACTGACACCACTTGGATGCTGGGCTTGAAAGGATAGAAACTTTGCGATGCAGCAACGGTTTTTCGTCGTTGAAAGCACACATATGACTTGAGGGTATGCACACCGCACATCAACTCACCGCACACGAACTCACCGCACGTCTTCCTCCGGAGGCACCGATTCCCTGCGCTCTATAGGAACACCCAGTGCCATTACCGCCTCCCTCATCCTCTCATTCTCCTCGACTAAAGCCTCCTCAAACATAGCAACGCCGCCCGGTATAATTCGCTCGGCAACTTCTTTTGCCAGTACCTCATCCAACCAAAGTTCTTCCAGTCTATCCACATAATGAACCTTTCGCCACACGTTTTTCGAGAGGAAAGCAGATAATAGCAAGCATATTACGCGTAGCGTCAACGATGGGTGCACAATGGACAACGCCTGCAAGTTTTTGCGATGCGCTCTTGACAATCTGTTACGCATTCGAATCAGCCACCACCCCAGCCATATTGGTGGTGAAAAGCCGGAGTGCACATAGATTATGCGATACGCTTGCTCACAAATCTGAAAGAAAGGCAATACAAACAATGTCAGTGACAACGCGCCCGACGTCTTCCGGTTTCTCGTAATTTCTCAACGCACATCGCTAGTCTCTCTGAGAAACAACTGAAAGCACTGTTCCCAAACACTTCCCCCAATGCGCGGTATCAATGCCGGAATTACCATCACCAGTGCGTTTCCATCCATATCGGTGATCAGTGAACCATCTGATTCTCTCACCACCGTAACTATGCCACGGTCGTCAACAGCGCTTAAATCTGCATTTGCAGCTTGCTGTACTTCCAGTTCGTAGGCTTCATCTTCTTGGTTACTGTCGCTCATCTGTTTCGAACTATCTGCCAGCTTCAGAGGGGTGGATCGCTGAGAGTTGAGTGATAAGCAACGAGGATGACTGTCGAGATGTGAAACGCGTTAAAAAAAAAAGCTGTTGGAACCTTTTGACCGCTCTCTCTCTCTCTCTCTCGGACTTTGTCTACGAAGGTAGTTGATGCTAAGACTGCTTATAACACGTCTGCTGCTTGCCTCAATAGCACCTCCCTGGTTAAAGAGGGTTAGCGTTCCCTTATATCTCCTGCCTTATATTTCGCCAGCCGTTTGTAAGGGTTTCAGAGGAAATCCTCGTCCACGATGAAACTAGGTTCAAACTTTGAACTTTAAAAAGGTGCAAAAAAGAGAATTTGACTTCCAAGGTGATCTGGTCCGTACGTTTTCTAGCCCACGTCAATGCATCCCCGTCCCCACATTGTAGTCCAGTACAGTAGCAGGTAGAACGCTACTGTACAGTACGACGGTAGCGAACGCTAGCGTTCTACGAAGGTAGAACGCTACGATGTAGATGCTCCTACGGAATGCCTCCTTTTCTCCATGCAATTACGGACAGTCATAGCACTATAGCTTCAGCAGCGAACTTTCGCATTCTTGAAGTCAGCCATCTTTTGGCGCTCCAAAATTGGCGCACTGCGAAGGCAGGAAGAGATTGAATAGAGTTCTTGAGTTTTACTCAAAGACTTATACGCGTCATCTAAGACAAACTAACAATCAAACGGGTTTGAGCGATTCCTGAATATCATACGAACTATGGTGCAAGCTTCACTTCTGTCCTCCCGGCTTCCGTTAACTTTTTGTGGCGGCCTCGGACACCTATCACACATACGAAAAGAACACTCTTGGTTGTGCAACTCACGATTTTCACGTCCCAATCCTTTGCGTTTGGCAGGAACATGGCATTCTCGCGTTTTAGTCGCATGTATGTCACCTCCGGTACATACCTCGGATTCATCTAGGATTCCTGAATCTTCTTTGGAAAGCATAGTCGACGACTCGGATGAAATTTACCTGCCTCCAGGCACCATATTAGTATCGCTGCCAGTGCCGCTTGGGGTTTTTACAGAACAAACAAAGGATGGTCAGGTCTTTGTTGACGAGGTCGAAGAAGGTGGAAACGCAGCGAAACCAGGAGGCTTAGAAGTTGGAGATATTATTACTGCTGTATCATTGCCGTTTGGCAACTGTCTCCTTCCGGTTCCCAAAGAAGGTGGAGTAGATATGATAGCTGATTACATTTCGAGTCGAGATCCAAATGAGCCCTTGTTTCACATGGCTGTCACTAAGGGTCATGACGTGGACGACCTTCGTAGCCGGGCTGGTGTTGAAGAAACGTGGATGTCTACAGACGAAGCTGAGAGAATAGCCAAAGAAATACACGTGAACAAATATCCCAGAAGGCCATCTGGCAATGAAGACGCGGAGCAAGATTATGGGGTTTCAGCTCAGGAGCTTAGTGAATACGGATTTGATTCAGAATCCGTCAAGTCCATCCTTGAAGACAAACGCCAGCGGTAGACGAAAACATATTGCTGTCGAACATTTTGTCTCAACTACGCCCTTCCTTTGATGTCTGTTATTTCGTTTGTGCGAACTCTTGAATAATCTTCTGAAGGACCTCCTTTCCCCTGAATAGATTGATGGCCCTGATTCGCTCGTTTGGCAGATGAGCCCCATCAGAAGACTGTCCGAGAGGAACTTGTAGTAATGGAGCTTCCAATGTTTTTGATAGAAAGGAAAACACAGGCATACTTCCTCCTTCGCATACATATTGTGGCTCAGTTCCCCACACAGACTTAATCGCTCGAGCGGCAATTCGGAAGTGCTCACGGGAGGGATCTTCCAGCCACCAATCTCCTATCTTCACGCAGGAAATTGTAAGTACGTTCGGTGAGTTCCGTTGTAGTAACTGGGTGTGTAAGAAGTGCTCTACAGCACGGAGGAGCTTCTGAGGGTCTTGGTCAGGAACAAAGCGGATCGAGATTTTTGCCGAGGCTTGACAAGGCACAACCGAGAACACACCGGATGCGTTGCTGCTGTCTATAGATGTGATGGAGATCGAAGGTTTTCGCCATCTAGACTCGAGCAATTTCATGTCGTCGTCAGAAGTAAACCGATTTACCCCCGTTCCCTTTTGATACTCTACCAAGTTGAACTCGACACCTTGCAACGAGGCTTTTTCACTTGTACTGAGCGGCCTTACGTCAGCGTCAAACCCTGGCACGCGGACAGAGCCGTCGTTGTCGACCATCTTCGAGAGGATGGCAATTAGGTCAGACATGGGCTCAAATATCGCACCACCATCTACTCCAGCGTGCAAATTTCGAGTACCTCCAGTCATTGTGACCAGCACCTCAATAACTCCGCGAAGCCCATACGTAATACATGGATTACTCTCTCCTAGCCATGAAGAGCTAGATGTTAAGATTAGACTCGTTCCTTCAAACCAATGGCGGTTGGATTTGATGCAGTCTCTGAAGCCTCTGTTTGACATTTCCCCCTCACCTTGCAGAACTACGGCGATGTTAATGCCCAGCCCGTCGGACGAATCTTCGAGCAGCTGTTTGATAGCAAAGAGACTTGCGATTATTGGACCTTTGTTGTCCGTTGCCCCCCTGCCATACAGGTATCCGTCTATAGAAGTCAGTGTCCATGGGTTCGTCTTCCACTGTGACGAATTCACCGGCATCACATCGTAATGTCCATATAATGTGATTGTTCGGGCGCTAGGGCTTGCTGAAGCGAATCTGGCCAGCACAACGGGATTTGAACCTACGGTCGAGGCCGACTTCACAGCCGTACTCGACAGATGAGAAAGCGTTCGAATCATTCCCCCTCGAGAATCAGTAGGCGTCGAAGTGCTGACAAACTTCACAGTCGCGCCTAATCCCTCCAAGAAGGAAGCAATATACCGGGCGCCTTGCCAGCAGTTCTCTCGACGCTCCTCAGAACCAGCAACAGTCGCGAAGGACACGAATCGGGCAAGAACATCTTGCATTAGTCGACGTTCTAGCTTTCGAGGAGTCCAAGCCTTCAAACTCTTAGTACTCCTTTTCACGCTTGGTGAGACACTTTGACGATCATCGTCGCTCCCAGACGGAGATGAATCCTGACCATCATATAGCTTAGTCAAGCTGCCATTCTGCATCATATCCGAAAGCTTCTTCAGATTCTGGCCTTTGTTCAAGAGAGGAGATATTGGGGGAGCAAGGATTAATTCATTTGTGACACCAGGAACCAATGTTTCAACGCCGTCTTTTTCATCGGGAATCTCCGTTCTTATTACATCAGAGGGTTTTCGTGCACATTTCCGTGAGAAGGAACTTTTGCCGTCTATATTTAGACCGGCATTGGTACCGAACTGCTGCAGGGAGTGAATGGTTTTGTTGGACAACCTTGTCGCTTCTCTCAGAGTTGAGTCAGAACCTTCTAGGAAACTATTCAAGTGTGGTGTATCGTGCTCCATTCTCATTGCATTCGTGTGATGCTGTTCTTCAGTTGATATCACATCGCGCACGTGAACACCACCGCTGTTGGAAGCTGTGAATAGTAAGTTATATTCAGGGCTAACTGCTCCGGCAATGAGACCATCGTCTTTATACTGACATATAAGCGCTAGAGTCTCAGCACACCACACACACACAGCACCATCAGCAGAACCGGATATGAGCTGATCTGAGCAGACCTTGAGAAAGACGACTTCATCGCTGTGCTTGCGCAGCGTTCGCTTACAAATAAAACCGCTCTCCCCATCCCAAACCCAAACCTTGACAGAACAATCTCTTGAGCCAGAGAAGAGCATTGTACCATACGAGGTTTCATATTTGTCAAGAGCAAGAATGGCGCCAGCATGGTCATCTCTCTTTTGCACGCATTCTTCTGTTTCCACATCCCACCATCTCAAAATACCGTCTCCGCTTCCGGTGCAGAGCAAACGTCCATCCAAACAAACAGCTAATGCAAAAACGTACCCATTGTGAGTTAGGCCGTCGTTTCGACGCGGAAATTCATAACCGATACGCGAAAGATTGACGATGCAAGTGGACGACTGATCGTTGGCTTCCAAGACCGACGTCGCTGTCTCCGCCATATCAACAAAACTTGAAGAAATATCTTCGATAACGCAACGGACTTTAGCATCCGAAAAACCAGCAAAGATCTTCTTTCCGACCTTTGCCAAAGTTAGAACATCCCCTTTGCCCTCACAGGACACCGTGAGCGTTTGCTCAAATGTTCCCTGCGAGCTAAACTTGTAAAGAGTGATGGTGGAAGCCGAGGATGCACTTACCAAAATGCCATCTTCAAAATCAGCAAGAACGGCGAGAACTGCGCTTTGTCCAGGGCGAAGGGTTGTAGTGTGGACATCATCTTCCATGTTCCATACATGTATTGATCCATCATTGGTGCCACAGCATAGCAACCACCCCATGACATCGCAGCATATCACAGATCTGCCAGACAAAGTAATGGTGGATCTTACAGTGCTCCCGTAGTTATTTCTAGAAGAGAACTTGTCGCCGTAGAAGAAGTTAGAGTTCTGTGAAGTAAACCCATTAATCTGAGAGGAAGTGTTTGTGATTTGTTTCTGGTGAGCCACGAAGGGGTTTAGCATGACCTGATCCGGAAAGTGTGGATCTAAATTAGGTTGCGGTCGATGTGGGAGCTTTGGAGTCGCAAGATTGTCCAGTATACGGGACATAAACGCAGAGGACTTATGGCCTACTGGAGAAAGGAGGATATGCATGGAGTTTGTTATTACAATACAACAGTTTGTGGGAACTGGCACCCAGTCCCCACGGCACTCGGTAAGAGGTTCGGACGATATGATTGCAAGCGATGGCCGTCTATCAGTGTGCACCATGGCGTAATTGCCAGGGGCGGAACCATCTGATTGGTAGTTATTACCTGATGCATAATACAGGCTGGCTGCCTGGGCATTAGGATCATTCGGCGAGACGACATATCGCGACGCGACGAGTGATTCTCCATCGGAGACGACAAAGTTAAGCAGGGAGGTTTCTGTGGCGTTGACTTCGTGAGCTGCACGCTGCAAAATAAGAATGGTTTCCTGCAAACAGGATCGTAGCTTCTCCGGCGTACATGGTGCCAAAGGGTCGCCTATGAGATTGAGGAACACCGCAAAACACAGGGCTGTGTCGCTGGAACCGTGGCTCACGGCAAAGTCAAATGCATCTTCGTCGAGAGTGGGTAACAACAAGCGCCGGACTGCTGCAAAATTGCCAACGCCTCCATTGTGCATCCAAAGAAATCGGCCGTAGCGGAAAGGATGGCACGTTGTTTCCGACACATCAAGCCCCGGAGAGGCGGCGCGAACATGCGCGAAGAGCACGTGCGTATAAATTTTCTCAGCTATGGAGCCGAGGTTTGGGTCATTCCAAGCGGGGCGAGCGTGGCGATACACGCATGGCGTCACATCTGACGGGTGCGGGGAATACCAACCCAGACCGAAACCGTCGCCATTGAGGTAGCCGGGGGTGGAGGCATCGCCAGCCATTCGCTCCCTGGCGTCGAAGCTCTGGGTGATTATGCTTCTGGAGGGGCGCGTGACGAGGTCGGCGGCGCAAATGGGCACGCCGAAAAAAGCGCTGAGGCGGCACATGGCGGGGGAGGAGCAATTGAGCGAGGTGGAAGTAAAGGAGCCTGGGCGGGACGGCGGTGAGTTATCTCGCGGTGAGTTATCTCACGGTGAGTTGAGCATAAGTGATCCGAGACAGTTTAAGATGTGGGGCGCAAGTTGAGGCGGGCGAGAAGTACTTAGCGCCAGAGCGTGGCAGCACGCGGTCGGAAGCGACGAAAGGAGGCGCACTGAAGGGACGAAGGGAGGAGGAAGCCGCGTGCGAGCGCATGTGTTTGCGCGCGCAACGGGCTGCGCACAAGCTCATCCACGTCAGCACCGTTTCGCGGTGGCGGCGGCAGCAACCGCGGAAGCGAGGGGCTGCGCATGCGGCGCGCTACGGGCATTTCGGCCGACGGGTGCGCCTCCCCGCAAAGCGACGCGCGCCCGGTGGCACGCGCCGCGACGCGCAGCACGTGCGCCGTGATGCCGTTGCCTTACACGACGCGCCAGCGCACTGCACGGAAAGCCGTTTTCTCGTTGTCCGTCCCGGTTGGGCCTCCGCTCAGCAGCAAACTCATCATAAGATATCTCCCGCGCACGCCATGCTGCTTCCACACCCGTGAGTTGAGCTTTATTTCCTTCCTCGTGTGCTTTCTTCCGCCAACGAGCTTCCACGTTTTGGTTCACAAGTGTGTAAAACTTTTTGCGCCAGCCATAATCGCCGCGAACTGCTTCCTCGTCCTTGCTAGCATGTGAAGCTAATTGCCAACAGAAACTATCTCGAGACTTATCTGGCAAATAAGGTGTCCGCAAAAGCAATTCGCCACTCCGCATCGCTTCTGAACAGATGCACTCCTTGATAAGTGATGGTAAGTTACACCGTACGAGGTTTACACATAATCAGCGAATGGCCAACATCATGTTACAACACGGTTCTGATTCCAGGCGGCTATCGTGGGTGGAACGCTACATCAAAACTGTTGACCAGCAAGCAGATAAATTCGCCCTGCTCCCGTTTGTAACCTTTTATCCCAATAGAAAAGCCAGAAGTGGTGATGGGTTGTAGCGTCTAGTGCTGCTTCTGATTCTGCATCTCCGCGCAGTTGGTACGCAGGAGTAAAAAAGAAAGAGTGGTGACGTGGCTACCGCATCTGACCTAGAAGATGTATGCTTCATGGCACCCCTGCGAGCTCCGTGGACCATGACCTTCCGAACGCAGACTGGGGCTGGTACATAGCTTTCGTCTCGAAATCATCATGACAGAAGCGAAACCGTACTTCACGTACAAAGGTGCCTTCGCAGGGAGAAGCATATATCTGCAGAATATCTACGAAGGTATCTACGAGGGTATCTACGAAGGTACGACGGTATCATATCTACCGAAGGGTAGAACGCTACATGTCGAGTGACTGCGTTCGTTGCTGGCGCTTATTGGCAACACGTGGAGCTTCTTGAGAACCGGATCATGCTTCCCATTCTTTCAATTGGAAATGAAGTAATTCACTTGCTTTTTGGAACTGGCGCACACCAGCCAGCCAGTAAGTTGCCTGCATCTCGTCAGCATCGCATTGTGATTCCGAAGCGGTTCCGAGCCCTCCGCCGACTTCAGAAGGCCCCGTCTTCACACTTCTGTCAACAACCCTTCGCTCTTTAGCAGTCGTAGCACAATGCAGTCCCTTCGAGCCATTCAGCGTGTGGGAGCCTCAGCGCGATCCCTCGGTCGCACCACAATGGTCCGCATGAGCAGTAGCGACATTTCCTCCGGCAGCATGGGTCGAGCTTGGAAGGACCGAGAGCACGCAGCAGAATCTCAATACTTCAACAAGAAAGACGCCGATCTCCTTCACGAGCTAGCCAAGAAACTAAAAGCTCAGACGCAGGTAAGTTCCGATGGCTGCGTATTCGACCACTTGTATACTTGCGCCAACCCATTTGTGTCTTTGCTGCTCTCTTCTTGCTGCTCTCTTCTTCCCATCTCATTGGGGTTTCGCGTCTGGATGGGTTGCTAACGATACGAGCGTTTGCGATCTGCGTTTGTCTGCGTTTGTCTGCGCTTAAACCGCGGCCACAGCCTTCGGATGCAGTTCTGGCGCAGGACAAAGAAATGTTGGCAGCTATCTTTGCGAAACACGACGTCACGCCGACAGAGGCTCTCTTGGAGGAGGTAAGTAAACTGCACAACTCCGCGCTGAGCAAATACTCGACCATACACATTCAAATGTTAACGAACCACTGCGTTCATCTGATCCTATCATCCCGTCTCGACTTGCAACACCTTGCCAATCCGTTTACAAACATAGATTATCAAGTTCAAGTTTAATCACTAGATCGCATCTACTCGATTACAATAACAACATTCAAACTGCATCGCAGTGAAACCTTGTTTTATAGAGCGTTATGAGTGACCATTTGTCCGCTTCTCATATAGATGCACCTGTTGTGTTTCAAAAATTAACGAGGCGTTCGTAGCGACGCCATAAGCCACGACGCTAAACATCGCTAGTATTACTTTGCACTTCGCGTCGGTAGCGCTTTTGCGCCGCCTTCCTTTCCATATATTGCATAGTATCCGAATCGAGCAACGGCACTAAGACCGACCGCAATGACTGCAATGTTACCGTACATCTCTAGCCTGTACGAGTTGTTTCGTATGAGAACCATTTCCGTTACGCACAGATGGACATGTCAAGGCCTTGTCAGATACTAGAAGCCGATGATGCACTTTTCGAAAGTGATTCAAACAGAACAAAGAGTCTTACCTCCTACAGCTTTCTCTTTCAGCCACAGCCTTATCCAACAATTCGCTCTCAAAGATCTACTCAATGGAGCGTGGGCGGTCAGAAAAGCTTCATTCCAAACCGAGGCGTTTTTCGCAGATCGTCCACCCCCAGTTCTACTGTTCAGTGTTACGCATGAATCTGTTCTTAACGTACAGGTTTTTCGAAGGGAAGCCTCTTGGCTTCAGCGCGCATCGCTGTTCCCGATATCAGCCGCCTCAGCGGCTTTGTTGTTGCACGCAAGATCATTGCTGAAACAGGGGGTTCTCGGGGTGCCGAGTTCTGTCTGTGAAAGACTCTTAAGTGAATGCCAAGGGAAAGCAGCAGCTCCGCATGCAACGGTATGTCTTTAAAAAGGTTAGCTTATCTCACCTATCACTTAGCCACTTTCGTCCGCGTTGGATCAGAGACAAAAAGTTTTCTGGGGTTTCTTGTCCTGCTATGTCAAGAGGCGTCCAACTGGCGTACTGGGGGTTGGAATGTTGGAAAAGAATGGCCGTGGAATGCCATAGGGCTCTTATGTACGCTAAATTTGAATTATGGGGCGCTTTTGTCGAGATCATGGAACAGATCCAAAATATTTGGAAATAGAGGTTCAGCTGCGTGGTGGGTAGCATTCTACCCTTGCATGATACTGTAGTGGGACCTGGCATGTACCTTTGTAGACCGCCTCAAAAGAGCGAACAATGTCACAATGGTTGCGTTGATGTTGCTGTACTGCGTTGCTTCGACGATGTCAGAAGTTTATCAGTTTTGTGACCTCAGAACGGACATTTATTGAAGATGGCTCTTTCTTCTCCAGCCTTCGTCTCGTCGACCATATTCGGTCGACGAAAGTTCATCGGGAGCCCAGTATTGAAGCCTGGTTTGCACTCCAGCTACTGCAGCTTGAAACTTCGTGTCGGGGGGAAACGGATTCCGCAAATGTCCACAGAGCCGGACCCAGTTGAAAGCCAAGTTCGAGCTGAGCTAGCTTCAGAGGGTATCAACCTGGACGAACTTCTAAACGGTGGGAAAGTCGTGAGCTTAACAAGAAAGCTACATAAGCTACAGAGAGAATCTGACTCCCTCCAGAAGAACAGTGAGAACTATAGCGTCATTCAGAAGAAAATTGAGAAGCTACATATTGAGAAAACTCGGGAGAAGCGTCAAGTGATGCAAACTTGGTTGAAGCAAATTTTCGTCTTCCAGGCTGCTGTATTTTTGGTTGCAGGAGCCTTACTTTCCTTTGATGCGGTTCCCGGTTATTCCGTACCACTCGTGGGCCAAGCTCTCGGGTTCTGGATGACGTGGCTCTTCACAATTCCATCATTGCGTGCAAGAAAGGGGACAACGAAAGCAGAGAAAAGTGCATTGAATATATCATTTCTGACAATCCCGATTCTGAATGTCTGCTTACCGGGGTTTACGAAGAATTGTGGGCTGATATGGACAGCAGATGTCGTCATTCTGGCTGCATTTTACGCGTATTACTTCACCCGAGCGTTGGTCAACCCTAAGAAGCAATCACTTGACCAGCCTAAAGAGCAAGGAGCGATCAAGGGTGTGCTCAAGTACTTGGACTGGGGCTCTTGGAGATAGCGAAGCCACTTGTGGTAAAGGATAGAGTAGGGGGGTTGGCACGAAAGTAATCTCCTCTTGTTCAAAGATGCAAGGATCGGATCCTAGTTGCATGTGAGATAAACAATTGGGCAGGAAGACACATCGACGCTGTGTTTAAAATGCTTTAGCTCCAGGCTAAACGAGCTGAAGCTCGTTGCCTTTGCTGTTCGTGTCCTTCAACAAGCACCCTTGTATGTATTCACGACGAGTACGGGAGTGTCATTATTCTGACTCGCGCTTGTCCGTTGGTTTGAGAAGCCTGTTAAAGAGACCTTTCTTTTCCGCCAACGAGCGATCAAATCTGATCTTCCGATCAACCGGGATATAGCGCCAAACAACTGCCATAATGGATCCAACTAAGGCCATCCAAACAACCGAAACGGCTGCTGGAACGCGAACCATGTACTCACCAAAATGCAGTGTGGCAAGTA
>JASCIV010000382.1:0-21814 GCA_030374735.1 Gracilaria caudata
CCCTTCCCCTGCTCCTTCCCCTGCTCCTTCCCTTGCTCCTTCCCCTTCCCCTTTTCCTTCCCTTCCCTCCCTCCTGTCCCACTCTCCCTCGGCTTCTTCTTCTTCTTCTAGCTCGCGCCGTGTCAGCGCTATATCCACGTCCCAGCCGCGCATGACAAGCGATACAATCAGCACCACCACTGAATCGTTTTCTTCGCCATCATGTCACCCGTTGACCCGCTTCAGGAGCCTCACACTCCGCTCGACGACCCGGAACAGCCGCCAGCTTCCCCGTCAGCGTCATACAAGAACTTTCAACACACCGTTGTCGCCCTGCGTTTGAAGAGCTCCGCTCTCACCGGAGTGCTGGGCTCCGGTCCCGCCGAGCTTGGAGAGGCAGACTACTCCGCTCTGCTTTCCGTGCTGCGCACCATTCCATATCCAATCATCGCCTTCCAGCTCGTGTGGAGTATTACAGTTACCCTCATTGCATATGCGCTGGCACCCAAACAGCTCAGTTGGTTTTCGGTGCCGTTTTGGACCTCCAGACTATCCGTATCGTCCTCCATCTCGTACGGTGTGGGATGGGCTCTGTTTGTGTTGCTGGGCTTCTTCATTCGAGAGGCCAGCAATCGCTACTGGGAAGCTCAGTTGGATTGGAGCAATCTGGCCGCCAATCTTCGACAGCTCACACGACACATTCGTCAGACATATCCCGCGGGAACCTGGCATGACGGCGACGTAGAACGAATCGTTGCGCACATTGTGGCGTATCCCATTGCGCTCAAAATGACTCTTCGCGGTGAGCGCGAACCAAAACAGCTTGCGGGCATTCTGCATGCCGATGATATTGAGGATGTGCTCAATGCTGATAGCATGCATGTGCACTGTATGAGGGTGCCCAGAACGTACATCAGTGCTTCTGAAGATGACTCCAAGGCTTTCAAATTGCTTGCTGCCGACCGCACTCCGGCTGGATGGGGTGTTCGATACCTCGTCATGGATATGATGGATGCGGTGGATTTTTATGCAAATGACTTGGTGAAGATTGCCAACTCCAGTCCTTCCAAAGGCTATGTCACGCATCTGCATTTGTTTCTTTACTTGTGGATGTTCTTTCTCCCTCTTGCGTTGGTTAAGAGCAGTGGCTGGTAAGTTGTTGTGCGAGACGGTTCTTTGGCTTTTGCGGCAGGTGTTTTTGCCTTCTTTATGGCCAATGCGTTACGCGAGAAGCGACAGTGTCGGATGCTGACAACAAGCTCCTTTTCCCCTCTCGAATTGCAAAAGGTTTACGCCGCTTTGGGCCGTTCTCACTTCGTATGGTGTTGGAATGCTTTTCACCATCGGTCAGGCTCTGAGCGACCCGTTTGGTTTTGACATGCAAGATATCAAACTCAATCAGCTTGCTGCCGAATCCGCTCTCAATGCCCTCAACGCTTACTCCCGTGATCAATTGGAGCTTACTTCAGTGGTGAAGAAGCACCATGACACTCCGAAATGGCTCGAGACGCCACTGGACCACAATGCCGAAGAAAAAGAAGAAGAAGAAGAAGAAAACGAGCAGTCATGGCAGAAAAGGATCTTGGCTCGATTTGTTTCCATTCGCCTGGGCAGCCTTTCCAAAGGATTGCTCGTGTACCTCGCGGTTGCTGTCGTATGGGCCGCTTTCCTCTTGTTCATCACGTACGGCGCAAGGGGAGAAAATGTTGACGGCGCCTGCAGATGGTGGTGCGTGTACATCCCAGTGGATTCTTCCATCACATCGTACGTGAGTCTTGGCATTTTCCTCACTCTGGGTTTCTGGCTGAACGTGGCTTATGGACGTTATTGGAGAGCTTTACAACTGTGGCAGAGCAAGATCCGAACTTCCATTGAGGAAATTGCTTTTCAGTTCGCCATCAGTACCAAGCGCGGAGCGTGGCATGAACGCGATCGAGAACGACTCTTCTCGCACATTGTGGCTCTGGCGTACGGTGCCAAGCAGGACCTTCGTGAGAACCGAAACACTTCTATACTGGATGGGATGCTTTCTCCGCAGGACATTGCAGCATTTGACGAAGCTGATAATTTCTTTTCACATGCAACCGACGTGGTCTATGGGTACTTGAACAGTCTTGATTGTGCTCATGATGACACCACGGATGTTGACTCGTCCCCTTGGAGTGGCACCGTGTATTCGATCGAATATACGCTTTGGTACCTGGAGACGGCAATGCAAGAATGTTATTCTATCCGCAAGTTTCCCATCTCGGAGTCTTTCACCATTCATCTCAAGGTATTTACCTTCTTCTGGTTGGCCCTTCTTCCTCTTTCGCTGGTTCAATTTGCAGGATTCTTTGCATTCCTCTACATCGTTCCTATCAGTTATTCAATCATTAATCTGATCAAAATTGGAGGCAATCTTGCTGATCCGTTTGGTTACGATAAGGAAGATATTCCTCTTGATTTGTTATGTGATGAAATCCGTTCCTCCGTCCATACCATATACAACGAATCATTAAGAGGAGCATCCGATTTTGTACGTCCGTCAGACTACTCCCGAGAGGTTTTCAATGCGAAGGCAATCACAGCGCAGTCAGTTGATGAGGAACCGGGGACTGTGACCAAACCTAGTTTCTTGAAGCGTATCATGGATTCTTTCAAAGCCGCTGATCACGAGCACAACCCTTCGCCCATAGGTTCTTTGCAGAAGCTGCTTTCCTCTCTCCCGTCAGTCTCCAAACGGAGCATGGCTCTGGTTATTCTGTGGTCTGCTATAGCCGTTGGCATATCATACGGGTTTTCATTCACATGGGGAGAAGCGAAACGAAATGCTTGTGGCGCATGGTGCAGCCCAATAGACATCCAAGTTTCTGTGCTGGCAAACATTGGATTTGCCTTATTCATGATCCTCAGTTTCCGCGCCTCTGATGCCATTGGAAGGTACGAGGAAGCTGCCATGCTGGTATTCGACATTGAAATGAATCTCCGAAACTTGGCTATCGAGATCGTTCAAAGCTTCAAGGATGGCTTCTTTCATGAGGAGGATAAGGAAAGAGTTGTTGCTCATCTCGTGCAGATTCCTCTATGTTTCCGAAATCGGTTATTGGGAATTGACAGATCACCCAAGGAGGAAGGACTACTCTCTGACGAGGACAGTAACCTCATGCTCGCGAGCAAAACCCCCCTTGAGCATCTGCTTCAGACTATCAGCGCTTACATTCTTATCCAAGACAACTTGCATCGAGATGAATTCAGACATATGCCAAACACGAGGGCGAACGCCACTGTGTCTGTTACCATGATGTTCCGCATTTCGACGATTCGAGAGACCATTTCCCGTGCTTTCGGAGTGAAACGCTATCCCGTCATTTCCAGCTACACTGAACATCAACACATATTCACCATTCTTTGGCTCTTTCTTCTTCCGCTGGCAATGACACCGAGTACAGGTTTCTTCACAATCCTCTGGGCTCCCGTCATATCATTTGGGGTGCTTGGACTTGAAGACCTGGCCTCAAAGCTGGTAGATCCATATGGAAACGACGATTTAGACATTCCATTGGAGAAGATGTGTTCTGATGCCGTCAGCTCTGTAATAGACGGAGTACAAAGCGTCGAATGGGGCGTAGTGCACCACATTCGATCTAAGCCTTCCGATGGGGATTCTCAGCTTGGCACTGTTCTTGAAGGAAGAGAGGTGAAACATGAGCACACCTTAGCGCACTTTGCAGCAGAAGATCACATCTCCATGTCTTTCGGAGAAGGAACTGATTTGTATTTCGACGGCTCTGATGAGAAGAAGAAGAAGCCGCAATTGTATTCCCATCTTCTCCACTCTGTGCCGTGGTGGGTTTTGCTCTTCGTCACAGTTTGGACTTTAATAGCAACGGTTATATCTTATCTCGTAAGAGATCGAATTGCTATTGTTAGATGGTGGAGATCAAATTTCGTTGTGGATACAACTGTGGCCACGTACGTTTCCTTCGCAGGTAAGTCTACAGGAGAACTCGAAAAAATGGTGAGAGGACGAGCCACATATATGCTTCATTGCAATGCTGACCAATTCTTCTCGATATTCTTCCCACAAAGCCTTCATGCTTCTTGGATTCTTTGTGCAGGCGGCTTTCGTAAGGTACATCTCTGCCGGAAGTGTATGGGGGGCGCGTTTGCGTGCTTCATGCCATACTCTTGCTGTCCACTTCCAAACTTTGTTTCCCGAGGGTGCAATTCATGAAGGCGACCATCGAAGAATACTTTCTCACATTGCAGCTATCCCACTAGTGCTCAAGAGCGAACTACGCAATTCCCGTAACCTCCGAGAAATCAAGGGATTGTTGTCCCACGAAGACATTGCCAGAATTCAATGTGCTAACAGCATGGTCAGCCACTGTGTTGATGTACTCCGCTCGTACTTTCTCTTATGCCTGCATCATTCAGAACAACTGAAGAAGCCTGTCGTGTATGGAAGTGGAGTCGCATTTGTGAAGTTTGAGATTGTCGAGTTGGAAAAAATGATCCGCCAGTCAAAGTTCTTGCGGTCGTTCGAGATCGCCCCGGGATTCCTTATTTTGCTCAACTGCTTCCTCGGAATATGGTTTCTGATCCTGCCCTTCGCACTCGCCGAATATTCAGGTTCGTTTGAAGCCCATTGCCAATCTTCATTTCACGTTCCTTGTCAACCCACTGACTCTTGTTCAAAACCCGGCTATGACCAACGCAGGATGGTTTACAATTCTCTGGGTTCCAATTATTGCATACGGAGTGCTAGGGTACGTATCACACTCTCCTCAAAAGGCCTTCTGGTTTCGTAAGGGGCACTAACATTTTCCATAGTATGTACCAGATCGCGAAGGAATTGCAGTTCCCATTCGGAACTGATATGAACGACTTGGATCTCAGCACAATGGCCAATTTAATAGTCTCTGATATCCTTTTCGTTGAGAAACATGGCAAACCGCGTCTGGAAACATTCGTACATGCGTCGGATATAGAAGAATTCTGGACACAGAGCTCAGAAGAGCCCTCGACGGTTCTGAAGAGGCAATCTTGCCTACCTAGGGCGCGTGAATTCATTCGTTTAGCATTGCACACATTCTCCCCAATTCAAACTGCAGCAGTACTCCTCTGGACCACCGCCTTGCTTCTGATCGCATGGGGCGTCTCCAAAGCTTTTCCGTTTGCTGATGAAGTGGAAGCCAGCTGTGGCTTGTGGTTCTGTTCAAGAATTGCTCTGAGCAGTACTGTGAAGGAATATATAGGATTTGCTTTGTTTTTACTCCTCGGCTTCCGTCTGTACGAAAGCCATGGACGATATGTGACTGCAATACGAATTTGGAGCGGTATTATGGCTACAACGCGTGTTCTCTCCAACAGGTTTTTCGAGAGCTACGTCGGAAATGAGTGGCATGAACAGGATCAGGAAAGATTTGCTGCACATTTGGCAGCTTTCTCGGTCGCGACAATGGCCAAACTTCGCAGAGAAGAGTGTCGCGAAGAATTTCGAAAGTTTTTGAGCGAAGAAGATACGGAGAAGCTCCTAAGGGCGCCAGATGGGGCTGACTATTGCCTGGATGTAATGCATCACTATATCGTTCAAAGTGATATCTGGCGTGAGTCAAAGGACAAAGAGGACCCAGCGAGTTTCGATGAACATTGGAGTATCATGTATTACATTCGACTCTTAAAGAACGCTGCTGTGGACTGTGAGGAATTGGTGAACATTCCAATGCCGTATGGATATGTGCAGCATTTAAGGATCTTTTTGATTATCTGGTTGTTGTTGCTGCCACTCGGTCTAGCGGAAACGAGTGGATGGTTGACCATCCTCTGGATTGGATTTATTGCCTATGGTGTGGTAGGCATTGAAAAATGGTCTCAAGAATTGGCGGATCCGTTCGGGCATGATGTTTCCGATGTGCCTTTGGACGAGTACGTTGAGGAAGTGGGTCGTATTGTGCGTTCCAACCTAATGGTTTACAAAGATGGGCTGAAGGGAATTATTCGCGATGACAGACACTCCTTCCCATCGAGGGAGTCGTAGCTCAGATTTATGCAAAAACTCTTTTTCATTGTTGTTTACAAAAGTCGAAAGCCTTCTTTGCCGACGCCCGCTTCACGCCACTTTCAAGAAGCCACAACCACCCTAAATGATTGTAAACCGGGCGGGTAGCTAGATATATGGGCGCCGATCTGACAATATCACTTCCGTACACAGTAATTGTCAAATACAGTCTACGGTGAAGAAGTCTACCGTTAGAACTCTCGATTTCAACACCTCCAAGACAGGTGGATGTCAGAATTTTGCATTGTGACGCTGCGTAGTGCTTGAAGGTCGGAATTGGCAGCGTTCTCGGTACAGTCCCCCGCCCCTTTCTTTCGTAAATCTTCGATCGTGTGAGAAATCGGCTGTCGGGTCGGGAACGCTCTCCTTTATAATACTCCTAACTTCTACGGCGTGTTTTCAATTAATATCGTTGTTTTCGATCGCGAAGCCTGGTATCGTGCCGATGTGTGTTACAAAGACCGTGTTGTTGTCTTTTTGCATGGCTTGGGTAAGCTTTCTGTCCCAGACGTCTTTCTGCTGAGGTGGAAAGACGTCTTGGCAGGCATGGAGCAGGGGTGGAAGGGTAGTGAAATAGATTATGCAAATGTTCTCTCTCACTTGAGCAAGATAGAAACGCAGTTACGTGATGCAGATGGATAGCAGTCTGCTGACACTGCAGTTGATCGATCACGTTGCGCAAAGAGGACAGTCGCGCGCTCGCGGCAAAGGCGAAGAAGCAGGCACAAAGACCCCAGCAGACTCTGCTGAGGGATGCCTCCGGTCTTGTGCAGCTCTGCACAAGATCCGGGTATTTATTCTGCCTCGTGCGGGCGCGAATGCTAGACGGACACCAACCCCTTGGGTGGCTCTCTCCGTATCTTTCCCAAACGGGAAGCTAGAATTCAAATTCGAAGCTACCTGCCTACGGGTGGCTGTTGCTGCGTAGGTCTGTACGCTACCTAGCGCACGAGTGGCTTCTACTGCGTAGATCTCTACGCATCCGCCTACGCAGTACGCATATGCGCGACTACACGCAAGCGCTGCTATCAACACTGCCCTTGGCCAATCCGGAAAACATGTTCATCCTTCGACATGAACATCTTTGTGTCTTTTGAAACATCAATAGAACTAGATGCATGTCTTATTCGTAGGAAGAACTTAATAGAACTACATGAAGTGCATTTCGATTACATTCTCAAAACTTCACAAGTTTTTGTGCATAGCAAACGAAGTTCCTAAATGAAATCAAATATCAACGCTGTTCTTGAAGATTTGTGATTGTCAACCCTCCCCTTCTCTTCTGAAGAACATCCTTCACCCCGTTTCTATAAAGTTCGAGGTTTCTTTTCACAGTCATGGTGGCCTCTTCGACAAAGTCGTCCAGAGGAACGTCAGAAACGTCATATCCGAAAGGATCGGACAATTCAGAAGCCCACCTTTCAATGCCAAACACTCCGTAAGTCACGAATACCACCCAAAGAATTGTCAACCATCCGCTTGACTCCACCAGTGCGAGAGGTAATAATATCAGCCAAATAACCAAGAAAATTCTCAAGTGCTGCACATATCCGTACGGCATGGGCACCCTCACCATCCGGTCGCATTCAAACGCCGACTCCTTTAGCTGATGCAAGTACTTCCACATGTACTCTACCTCCTGTCCTCCAGCGGGGTACACAGCTCCTTCAGTCGCAGAAATCCTGTCACCTTCAGCAAGGTAGTTCTCGACGAGATCTAAGCAATAGTTGGCCCTTTCACTTGCCGAAAGCAGTCTGTGAGTGTCTTCATCGCCTAGGACTTCTTCAAATTTCTCTTTGTAGTCTCTTCCCCGTAGTTGACCCATCAGTGCAATCGGAAATGCTGCCAGGTGTGCAGCAATGCGCTCTAGGTCTCCAGAATGCCATAAACCATTGCAGTAGCTCTCAAATATGCGGTTGCTCAAGACTTGCAGTTTCGAAATTATTCCCTTCCTCCAGATAGTAACGGACCTAACGTATCTCCAGTGACTGTCGTAAAGACGGAAACCCAACAACAAGAACAGAGCAAATCCAACATATTCTTCCACAGAACTGTCAACTGCAATTCGAGAACAAAACCAAGGCTCACAAGAATCGTTGAACTCTCCCTCGAACGGAAAGTTTTCCGACACGAGCCACGCAAATGTGATCGCAGCCGCCGTCCAGATTAACACCAAGATCATCATCAACGGTGAAAAAACATTTGCAGCCAGTCTGAGCTTCTCGACCACTCGCTCTCTGAAGTTTGGTTTTTGGGCTTGATTTCTTACTTGGGATGGAGGTTTCGTCCAGAATGAGTGGACTGGTGAACAGTGGATAAGACCTTTTCCTCCGCTAACATAGTTTTTCCGGATGAACAGAATATCGGAAACGATGTTTCGTGCATATTTGTCAAGATCCAAATCGTTCATGTCTTGCCCAAATGGATGTTGTATTTCTGATGCGATCGAGTACATTCTAAACAAGAATCAAGAGTGAGTCGCTTTGATCGGGAACGAATCGTAACTGGAAGGGAGAACGTACCCCAAGACACCGTATCCAATGATGGACACCCATAGAATGGTGAACCAACCTGTCAATACACGAATAAGAATACGCCCGATCTGTTAGCACAATCTTCCAAAAACATATCCTTCTCCGCTTGTGAATGTGACGTACCGGATATTTCTGCCAAAGCGAATGGCAAGATTAAGAACCAAATAACAAGCAGAGCATTCAAGAGTATCAAGAACCCTGGAGCAATCGGGAATGAGGACAAGAATTGCAACTGTTGCACAGATTTCTCCAACAATTCCATTTCACGTTTCATGGCAATGAATCTTTTGCCATAAGTAATCTTACGTGTCGCGTACTCAGGGCGACTTGCTGCGACGAGTTGGTATGCTTTGACAACCTCAACGCAGTAGCGAGACATACTTCCAGCGCAGTGAACATGAGCAAGATCTTCCTGAGAGAGGAGCCCCTTGATTTCCCTGGTATCACGGGAGTTGCGCATCTCACTTTTCAACACGAGAGGCACGGCCGCTATGTGAGCAATAATCCGATTATGATCTCCCTCGTGAATGGCTCCTTCTTCAAACAATGTTAAGAATTGAACGGCAAGGGAGTGACAAGAAGAGTGAAGCATATCAACCCAAACGTATCCAGCGTCCTTAAACCGATCGAATGCGGCATGTACGTAGAAGCCGAGAAGCAAAAAAGCTGAGTTTCAGGTGGAGAGAAAAGCAATGAATGAATGTCAGAAGATACTTCTCAACTGGATAAAGATAGTCTCCTTTCTTTCACGTACCTGCGAACGACACATAGGTTGCCACCGACCTGTCAATGCTTATGCGAGAAAGCCACCATTTTGCGCTTTCCGAGCGCTCTCTGGTTATATAGGAGAGCACTACTGCCAATGCTGTGTAGCAAGCCACAGAAACCAAAGCTTTCCATGGGACGGAGCGAAGTAGATGGGAGTAAAGATGGGGTTCCGGCCAAGGTTCCTCAAGCTTGTCAAAATAAGGGAAAGGATCCTCTCCAAACTTTGAAGGATAGTTATAGTCCAGGCGAGGGAGGACGTACTGCCTTCCTACCATTTGATTTCGCAGAGTTATACCAAGCTCCGCTTCTGAATCAGGTGCAGAATGTCTGATAAACCGATGACAGTCCCATTGGGCGGTGTGTACAGCTTCCAGAATGAAACCAGCCGACTCGAGACACATCTCTTCAACAGGTATATCGATCGAGTCTGTTCCGTAAGGGTCGACGAGTTTCACAGCAATTTCTTCAAGCCCTATTACACCATAAGAGATAATTGGCGCCCAAAGGAGAGTGAAGAATCCAGTAGCCGGGGTCATTGCGAATGGAAGTAACATCAACCATATGGCAGTGAAGAGATGTTGGTGCTCGGTATAGCTCTTGACAACAGGAAAGCGTTTCACTCCAAATGCTCGCTGAATGAGCTCTCGGAGAGTCAACATCCTGTTCAGCATCAAAATGACCATTGTTCCCTGGCAGCGGAATGGACCCATCTTGTCATGACCAGTCCGGTTCTTCTTGTCTTGTAGAACAATGTATGCTTCGATTGTCTGAAGCAGATAAGAAATACGTTGGTTACTGTTTGCAAGTCTTTGTCTGTCTGCCTCTGATAACAAGCCATCTGTGTCTTCTTCCGTCTTTTCGTCATCTCTCAGAAGGCAATCTCGGAAAGAAAGAGGAATTTGTACAATGTGCGCCATGATTCTTTCCTTGTCCATTTCGTGAAACATTCCTCCTCTGAAGTTCTGACAGACTTCAATTGCGAGGGTTCTCAATTGCATTTTGAAGTCAAAGATAAGTCTGGCCCCTGATTCATACCTTCCGATGGCGTCAGATGCTCGGAAAGCCAAGATCATAAACAATGCGAATCCAACGTTTCCCAAAACACCCAGGTCAACATCAATGGGACTACACCATCCATGGCAAGCATCTCTCCTTTGTTTCTCCCATGCAAATGATAATCCGTAAGATGTAAATACGGCAATCACGCTCCAAAGAATAACCAGGGCCATATCTCGAACCCTAACAGATGGAACGCTCTCAAGGAGATAGAATATTGATGTCAAAGGAGACGGCGTTTTCTTCTTCTGCTTAGATTTCAGCCATGTACTGAGCGACCATCCTGTCTTCGTCTCTAGTCCCATTTCCTCAGTGCTCTTTCGCACTCCATGCTCCTGTGGAACAAAAGAATCTCTGGAGTATTCGGATTCATGGACGAAGCCGACAGTTCCATGTTGGCAGTTTTCGTACATCTCGTGAAGGGAGAGCTTAATTTCTTCACAAAACGTTTGCACCGGAATGTCATACTCATCAAAACCGAACGGATCGGCGAGGTCTTTTCCGATTTTGAGCAAGTTCATAACTGAAAAGCCGATTGGGATAATGTAAAGAAACACCAGGAACCCGTTGAATTCGACCAACGCCAGTGGTAACAGGGCTAACCAGAAGAATGCGAAGACTTTGAGGTGCATAGTGAATGACTGCGAAATAGGGGACGTATGCATTGCAAGGCATTCATGCACAGCGATTTCTATCTTCCTCAACGTGTACGCCACAGTCTCACCAGCCCCTCTCATCGGAGATGCAGATAGTTCACAAGTCTGTTCGTCACCACAGTCAAGACTGTTGTTGTACCCATATATCACATCCATGGCGTGCTCAAACAGGTTGTCAGCTTCATCAAACGCGGCGACATCCTTCGCAGACAGAATAGTGTGCAAGTCCGAGGTGTCCCTCGTATCACGAAGAAGCTGTTTAGCAGCATATGGTACTGCTGCAAAGTGCGAGAAGAGACGTTCCCGATCTCTCTGATGCCATGTGCCCGGGCTGCAAGACATAGCGAAGCGGAAAGCAGCTTCTTCGATGGCAGGTTTCAGTTTGCTTTGCCAGATTTCAAGTCCTCTTGAGTACCGATTGTAAGCATCGTTCAACCAAAATCCCAACACAAGGAATATACCCAGACTCACATAAGCGTCGGTAGATCCACCGACCGGAATGTACACGCACCACCATCGACATGAACTGCTATCATCATCTCTGGTAATACCCCAAGTGAGGAACACAACAAACGTGGTCCAGAGAATTAGAGCTAATATCCCGAACGCAACTTCTTTGGAGAAACGGACGGCCCCCAGCTTGGACAGTAACGATTTGAAGTGCGAAACATTAGACTCCTTCTTTCCTGCGGTGGATGCTGTAGGACAAGGTTGTTCCAACCACTTTGGCGTATCGTGATGCGCATCGATTACCTCCGCGTATCTCATCTTCTCTATTGAGAAAGATTTGAGCAAAAGCAGTGCGGTCTCAGCTGCCATTCGGTTGAGCTTGATATCTTGAAAGTCGTACCCGAACGGATGGTTTAAGGCACTTGCAATTGTGAAGAGCATTGCAACACCGTACGTTATGAGAACAGTCCAGAGCACAGTAAACCTAAATCGCAACCGAGAATCCTCGTTGAAAGGCTGTTAGTCCCCGTTGCTATATAGAAAACGAGTAGGTGAAAAAACTTACCATCCACTTGTCTCAACGACAGCGAGCGGAAGAAAGAACATCCAGATATACAAGAAGATCCCAAGATGATTCACATACCCCGCAGATGGACTGAAATTTGATATGGTGGTGAGAGTGCCTGCGTTAGAATCGACAGCATCTACGTTATTCATGATCAAATGCTGAGTGCCTCGACCGGCAGGTGTACTCTGCATAGAGACAGATTGGAAAGAAATTGGTGCATCGTCTTGAGCCGCACTGAAGTATGTTCTCACAACTCTAGTACAATGGAGGTGCATATCTTTGGCATCAAGAACTTCCACGATGTCCGCCTCACAAAGAATACCTTCAAGCTGCTGACGATCTTGCTCTCCCCTCAATTGCATCTTCAAGGCGATTGGAAACGCAATGAGGTGTGCGGCAAGACGTTCTAAATCTCCCAAGTGCCACGAACCGGCAGGAAATCCCTGACGAAGATCTCTAAGAACGTATCGCAAGTACGCAGACATATGAGCCCAAGCAAGCTGAGCCTGCCAATACCGGTTACTTGCCTCACGAATGAAGAAGCCAAGAAGAATGAACAATGCCCAGCCAACGGCATACGAAACAGAAGACGACACGACGAGACGAGAGTTCCAGAACTCAACGGAAAGCGAATCGCCACCATCTGGAGCGAGATAGTACGAAATAAGGATAACAATGGAACTCCAGATTAACTGTACGAGCAGAATCGTTTTCGGAATAGTAGTGAGCAACAACTTGGAAAGAGAGAAGTCGGCAGGATTATGCTCGGGCGGAGACGTTCCAAGCTGGCAGGTTGCAATAGCGGCTTCCAGACGCTGCGCGAGTGCATGGTGCGAGAATTTCTGATAGGAAAGAGACGCGGAGGACGGAGGTGCCTCCTCGTCGTGATGAGTGGAAGCTGGAGCTAACTGCTCATTGGGAGCAGCATTCGCTGTTGAGGTCATGACACGGGTGGTGAGCAGGTTTGAGATGATGTGGTCGTCGTAGTGGGTGACACAGAGATGAACGTGGTGCGCTTCGACATGAAGGTCGAGGTCATCGACGCTCGATGAGGCCAATTCTTCCTTTTATGGGAAGACGTTGTTAGCAATATGGTATCATAAGTGAAAATGACGCTGCAGTAGATCTTGGTCAACGTAAAAAGTTATATCACTGTGTAAGTCGTGACCAGAGATACGCAGCGTTGAACCGTGAGTGGCTGGGGAAAACGAAGCCAGAATAGAAGCAACAGCTGCTTTCTTTCGAGTTTTACGGCATGCATTTTGTATAATCTATATGGGTGCGTTCGTATCCCGCCCTGTATTCACGCAAGCGGTGGTGGTGAGCAAACTCGGATGGATACCTCCGAATGGGTTTGGCTTCATGTTTGAAAAGTGCTTCAGTGAGACCTCCAGGTGAGCTCGCCTTTTAAAAATGCTTCTCAGCAAAAAGGAGAACTTACAGAAGAGACACGCTAAGACAGTGATATTTAATACGCCACAAAGTAATAGCGAAGCATTACTAATGGAACACGATGACTTTGTTCAGAATGACCATTCGCTTTCGGCACGACACCCAGCTTCCAACATCAAGGGTACGATGACCTGAGGCGAACACCAACTTGGGCAAAAGGTACGAACGATAGACAAGCAGGAACGCAAATAGATTGGGCGAATAAAGGTTGTGGTAGTACTACTACTACCGCAGTAGGGGTTAGCCTTGTGTAAGGACAAAAGCATACACATATGTATGTGGGGACGGGTAGGTTCGTAGACACACGCACACGTAGGGACATGTGTGCACGTGTGGGTAGTGTAACCGGTGGTTTTCTGTCAAGGCGTATGACGTGAACTGTCGAGGCAGTCAGAGTTATATCGAAAATGGCTGGTGTCAAAACACATTTTGTGTTTGTTTGACAACTGCCATACGAGACACATTGTGTTTGATAACTGCCACACGACACACGTTAATCGTGACTGCTTCAAGGGTTCAACTAATTTACTGGCGCACGGGGATATACAACGGGGCGAAGGTACCAAGGGACAACGGTACAGCAGCTGTAGGACCGATTGCGATCGCTGTTTAAGACATACAAGCACAGGGCTTCCGTAAAGTCCAATATCCGAGCAATTGGATTTCCTGGCCGCTATCTCGATCAGTACCCGGTCTCCATCAGCTTGTCTTTTGCAAATCATGACGCTGTTCGTGTGTCTCTTACTCGCTTTGCTAATTGGAAAGTTTGTCGCTGAAAATGAGGTATGTGATGTGTGCGTCAACGTGAGGATGCAGGACCGCTGCAACGCATCCGAGCTGGCCGCCGGGGTCGATCTAAGCGTATGGAGATCTGGCCCCAAGAAATGCAGCGATCGAGAAGAATGCTGCAACAGAGACTCTGACGACGTGAATGCGTTCGCGTCAAAGGCGGCCGTAAACTGTCAGAAGAACTGCCGACTGACGTGCCCAAACCAAGGTTCCAACCAAAACTTGTACACTGCCACATGGTCGCGTGTGTGCTTGAATTCGTGTGACATATTGAAAATGGTTCTGTTCAACGGGATTCTGGGTTCTGACTGTCCACTTGAGGAACCTTGTCTGAAGAGTAACTTCAACCTGCAATTCAGTTTCGAAGACACACCTGAGATTGTCACTTGTAAGACCCATAGTTCTAGCTGCACCGAATGTTTGCTGACGAAGACACTTCCGGACTATGAGAGCAGGGTGGCTAGCTGCCAATCTACGTGCAGTCACATGAAAACAGCCAGTTTTGGGAAAGGAAATCTTTCCACAAAGGCTGTCTGTGCAATGCATTTGTACGGTCAGTATATTAGCTTCATTCAAGAAGCGTGTAGCGAGGAGAAGCCAGCCGAGTGCATTCCTGACGGCTTTGATCTGCGTGGAGGATATTGTCGTTCGGAAGGATGTTCAGCAGAGAAGGAGAAATGCTACAAGGACGCTGCACCGCTTGCAAAGAATGCAGCTCAGATAGTCAGCACGAGATGGAGGGCTTCCTGTGAAGAAAACTGTGACAATGCTACGGAGGAAGCATTTGAGGAGTGCATGGCCAGGGGTAGGACGCGTACAGAGGAAGTCGAGAGCGAGGTACTGATCAAGATGTGCGAGTTCTTAGATCGTTCTTAAAGGACGACGTCATCGTGTAGTTCTTTTTCTTTCTTTTTGGTGATCGCAATGTGGCGCGATGAGATAGAAGAACGGAAACGGAAGCCCGTAATTCCGAAAAACGGATGTTATATATCGCAAAATGTCCCGAAACATGAGCTAGATTTCATAGACAAAGTGATGAACAGAGCGGTGGCATCGATGTTTCCAGCTAGTTAACTTCGTAACAGCTGCCGAAATATCTCTTGCAATATGGGGCTTAATATTAGTTGACGTCCTCTTTTCCCATAAGTGCATGCACTTTAAAGTGATAACTGGGAGCAGTTCTGAAGAAGAAAAAAAGGCGAAGAAAAGGGTTGCATGAAGAACGTCGGTGTAAAGAAAGAGAACAGCTGCGAGTTAAATGCATCATACTAGGTGAAAGCCACAGCCTTGAGTAAAACGGTAATTGCCATCTCCTTCGGCTTTCTCAATCGACCTGAGCATACGGCACTACGAAGAGAGCACAAGCCATTCTTTGTTTTCGCGTGGCTATAATGGTTCGCACTGCCACATCTGTGAATTCGGGTACGTCACTTGGGCTGTATTGAGCCCTTTCTATCAATTCAGTTCTAGTTTAATCGAAACATTATGTGATGATAACGCATGTAGCTTAAGATTACAACGAAATCACGGTAATGTAGTCAAGTTAACCCAAAACGTAGCAACAACTTTTGAGCAATGGTCCCCAAATTTCCGATATATAAGCTCTGCGGCATGTTACATGGGGGCCTGCACATCGACAGATTACGAATACCTCCTGGGTCTGTCTCGGTCAGATATCGGGACACGATTAGTCACATTGTAGTTTATTACAGCAATAACAGTACTACTGTTCCTATTGATCTGACGCTTGTCACTGTAACAAGAAGAGAGCGCTAATTTAAGGTGCGTCTTCGCTGGAAGGCAATGAGTAGATAGATACAGTACGAACGGTGACGATAGTTCTGCTTGTGGAAGAAGGCAGCAATAAGAGATTCAACTACCATTTACAACTTGTCTTTTTGGCAACAACTTGGTCTAACTAGCGATTAGTCCGGGATCTATAGCCCCCGAAATTACGCGGAAAGGTATCGCCACTACTGCTGATCACTATGGATGTAAATCCCGAAATAACGTGTAGCTCGAAAGTAGTGCGTGTTGAGTACTCCGAGTCTCACGACTCTGAAATAACAAAACTTCTACTCAATGCTGATCCTCAACAACAAGCTATCCCAAGCGCCAGGTATGTCTGATGTTATTCTTGTATGATATCAGTTGGTTAGAAGGTTAGCCCTCTACTGCTTGCATTCTTTTGAAACTTTCAATATTTTTCATGTCATGGATTTTCTGAAGGGGTCAACTTTGACTCGACCCGTCGCACACAAGTAGCATAATCGTGGTAAGAGAGAGCTCAGCTGATCGTCTTCAAAGTTGCCTCTACGTTTTACGACATCACAGGTCTCTGTCCCGTATTTTGCAAATGGTCAAACAATTCTGGAACCACTGGTTATGGGGAAGTTATTATACCCGTGAGCCTGACAGGTATGCACTTCTTGCCATTGAACGCGAATAATTTGTGATTCATTCTGAATGGAAGCTGTCAACCCATTAAGGTTGCAGACCACTTTCGCGCATAAATCACAAGTGGAGAATAACCCATCCACCGCAAGAAGCTCAACTTCTTTCCCATCATCGTGAGTCTGCACTTTTGGATTGAGTCCCGACCCATACGCTTTCACTCTTACCTTGGGTTGTACACCAACTGCCATCTCAACTAAACCGGTTGATTCCGAATTCACTAGTTTGTCCTGATCTGTTTCTTTCAGTATCGCTAACTCGCTGTTCGGAGATGTATAGCTGCTCTTGAGGGAGGTCATTTGACGTGATCCTCGGAACTGAAGTAGCACGTTTTCTGAATCTATCTTGTCGATCCAAACAAACGTATAACCGTCATATTTTCTTCTCATCATTTCAATCAACTCATTGTCCACGTCTGTACCAGGTTCTCCTGATACGAAAGAACAGTTGGTGAGGTTTTCCACTTCAAATTCATCCATTCTTCTACCTCTCGTGCAGTGCAGCAACTCTTTCTCGCTTCTGTCCTTTTGCACCATCGACTTGTACGAACAAAACATTTTCAATGACTTGACCATGTCCCTGAATCTCCCATAATTGTACTTACAAGCTGCAAGGAGTACGTTGATTTCATTAGCAGACAAGGACCACCTCGTTCCATCAATGTTAACCACATATACTTGTTCAGATATCCCCTCATTGCAGCATATGCCTATTCTTTCCAGGTTTAAATGCTGTTCGACTGAGCCACTCAAAAATGCTGGCTTCAAACAAGCATCTCCAACTGCACGGCTACCATAACGTGTTCCAAAGACTAAAGCGGTGAATGGTACGTAACTTACAAACTCCTGGCAAGAGTTAGGCAAAGTGCAAACAACTTTCTGAAAGCTCATTTTGCATGCGTCGATTAGACGAATAACTCTGGAAGTTCTTGGCGTTGGTTCATCTGCACTGTAGTCCGAACTTGCCATCACTAGAGAAACCGCTTTCCTCTCTTTCCAGAAACTTACTCTTTCCATTTGCGAACCCGTTCCATATACTACTAGTTCTTCCCTACCCTGCACCTTTTTCCTCTCAATGTTTACCAGCTCACCAAGAGGAATCTCTCCAACTAGTGAACGATCTACGACATCACCCAATACCCATTTCTCGCTGTCATTCTCTACTTTCCATCGAAGTATTGGGCGTACATGAAAAAAAATGTTTTTTCCTTGCATCACGGCGGTAGGCAATGCCCTCAGAAAAGCAATGGCATCCATGCCCAAGACGGGATCACTGGAATGATTCCATTCCATTTTGGAGTAAGGAACATCTCGAATAGCAAATCTCCTTGCCCAGTTGACAAACCGCTCGAACTCGTGCACCCATTCGTAGTCCTTGTGGTTTAGGAACTCCCGTCTCCAAAGGCTAATAATACGGGTGACGATGTGCATGACCAGGGGTGCCGAGCAATATATTGCTACTGCAATATATTGCAATATGCAATATCAATATCCTATTGCGAGTAATTAATCTTATTGCAATGAATATTGCAGTTTGTGCATAAATTGCAATATATATTGCTAAAAGTTTGATATTGCCACCAATATTGACATTTTAATACAATTGGTTTTATCCATCTATGTATGCTATGGAAGTAAGGTTTTCGTCAGCTAGATTCATCTAGATGTGATGTAAGTGGATCCGAGATCAAACCCTGTTGCAGCTTGTTTACAACAGCATTTTGTTGAAGAAGAGATGAGGTAAAATTAAGCTTAAGCTTAGTTGAAGCCAAAAATACCCGTGAAAATTTCAATCGTCTTTGCTTTATGGTACAAAAGATTTCTGTCGTTGGTAAACAAAATTGTTGTCCTCAGTTTTCTACAGGAGTATGATATTGCAAGCCTATTGCATTTTTCTGAGCCTATTGCAATGATATTGCAAACCACCAAGTGCATTGCAATATATATTGCAGATAAAAGGAAAGGAGCAATGTGTATTGCTTATTGCATTTTCATGAGCAATATATTGCAATTTTATTGTCGGTAGCCCTGATCCAGAGACATTATAACGTATTTTGTTCTTAAATGTTTTCTTTCTGTACATTCATAGTAAACAAACATTTTCTATTAGATCATCTGCTAATAAAGTTTATCAAATCGTAAACCTAGTTTTAGCACACATTACGAATTCTTTCAAATGTTTTGCTATTATTTGAACAAATTGCCTCTAATTTCCAGATGCTACTTCTAAACTTTTCAATTTACTTAATTCGCAGTAGGAGCTTTGCACACCTTTTGCGAAGCTTGCTTCGCGAAGTTCTGATATTTATACAAAATTTCAATAGCTTTTCAAGGTTTTATAGCTAACAGAAGTGCCGAAAGCATTTCTTTGCTTCTAATTTTTTCAAATATTTAAAAATTCAAAAATTCAAGTTTAAATCAAGATGAATTATATTCCGTGGGCCTACGGATAGTCAGTCAGTCACATATACGGGCCTGTTTTACACCAACAGATCGCCATGTTAACCGCGAGATATTTTAAAGCCTCTGAAGAACCACAGCTGAAAAGTGCGCCAAAAGTTCTCGAGACTTCAAGCATTCTCAAGGGGGTTGCTTGATCGAACTCAGGTCTGGCAGCAACTGAATTCTCCACTTATCATGCTGACGGTTCAGCCGCAGCGCCACATCATGCAGCTCAGCATCTACCCCCACAGCCTGTAACTTCCGAAGAAGACCACGTCTCAGATACTGCACGCTCGTATCAAACCTGCCATCGCACTTTTGGCCTTCCAGCGCCGCCGAAATCCTCCGCCTATAATAAAGGATCAACAGGATCAGCAAAATCATTGTCGATACAAGTAACGTTGAAGGCCCGTAAGCCAACTTCGACATTGTTGGCGTCTGAGACAACTGATGTTCCATCTGCACGCTTTGCTCCCTCAGCTCCTCACGCAGCCCACCGATTCCGTCCATATTGGTGAAACTGTGATCTACAGCAATCAAGAACAACCTCAATATATCCTGTACTCGCTTCTTTTCCACCAGTTCATGTTCCGACCGCCTGACAAAGCCCTCCGAAAGCAACGTCATCAAAAATATTGTCAAACGAGGCCCATGGAACGAAAAAGAAGACGCCTCTATCCATACCTTCCCAAAAACTCGTATTAGCTTGATATCTAAAACGAGGTCAAGGCCGGGACAAGAGCTCCGATTTTGGGACTTCCGAAACACATCCTGTTTGTTAAGCATGTATCCCTCTCCATAAGCAAACGTTTGTTCGGCTCCAATCAAGATGCAAATCACGCTCTCTATCGCCGTCGTAGAACAGTCATGCTCTATTTCATTCACTCCCACACAGACAAGTCCGTCCGCTCTGTAACTAGAATGCATGGAATTTCCGAGGCTTAACCTTGGACCCCAGGTGATGCTGTTTTCATCGCCCAACAGGCTAGACCAATCCAGACTCGGGGTTGTGTAATTGTTTCCCTGCTTAACAACGGGAGGCATTTCAAACTCCACCCACCCAGGTACGGAAGAAAGGTAATCACACACGGTTATATTGTCTTCCGTCAAATACGCATGATGCACAATGAATAATCCACTACTTGCGTATGGGCCGGACACAATGTCGCGCAGCATGTCCCTATCTCCAAAAGATTTGGGTTTGTGCTGGAAGTCCCCAGTTACACATGCCATTGCGCTAGTTTGAAATACGAACAGATCATTGTCAAGAGGAGCAACATTGAAGTGGAAATTGTCACTAGAGTTGAAGGGATTTTCAAGGAATAAAGACTTTAGGGCACCAGACGCAGTCATGTCTGCTTCTCTCCAGACACGGATGACTTCGACGTTTCGCGTCTGTGTAGAAGATGCACAGAATTCGATGAACAATTCTGTGGCTATCACCATAGCTCCAAGCAGGATGAGGAAAAACAAGTTACGTCGCTGACCAAAATAGCTCGAATACAGCGTCAGAACGCCCAGACGAGTATCACAGAGACGCACTGTTTCCCCTCGGAGAAGAGCCAGCGTGCCCAATCTGCACATGAGCATGTCCGTAAGAACCTCCATCGCCGGCAAGGCTATGAGGTTGAGGCAGATGAAATTAATCACATTGAGACCCGGTTCACCAATCTCCAGAACGATGTCAGAGTCTTCGTGTACTGTGTAACTGAACATTTTCGGCTCTCCAGCAGCCGTGGAGCACAACGTGCACGATTTCAAGCAGATCTGAGCGGTCGCGGGCGAAGTTGTATGTTTCTCGACCGCGACAACAAAATTTGTTCAATCTCGCGATGCCAGCAAGCAAGAAGTACCTTGTTATCTTCGGCGAGGGAGGTCGCCAGGGCATCTACACAGGTTACCACAGCTTCTTAACAGAAGAACTTCATTCGTGGAAGGTGCCAGGGCGCAAGGAGATGTACTGTAAGACCAAAAAGGTTGTGCTCCGTTGTGCTCGCGTTGCCCCTCTGTGTCTGGCATTAATTACGTCCACGGGCGACGAGCTCACTTAGGGCAGGGGGCTCGATCGCCTGCGGAGAGAGTCGGGCGGCGCCACTCGTTCAAGTGAAAGCATACCTGATTGCCTGGAGTGCACGACGCACCGCGCCTCCAGAAGAGAATTGTCTCCCACGGCAGCCAAGAAAACACACAACTGTGGGGCACATGGCGCCGATTGTCTTGCTGCGCGAAATGTGTAGGACCAGTTACAGTTGTTTGATATCATACAGACGTGCCGCACCGAATGTGGGCAGTGAATAATCAAGCTGCACCTGCAATAAGTCGACGTACTGTAGTGGGTAGAACAGGCTACCAAAGTGGGTGCCCACTACACTCCCTTACTTCAACGACCTTCAAAGCTGACGGCTGTGTAACAGTACGCGAGGAGCACGAGGGCGTACTGGATGACGACTGTGAAGACAGCCGGAGACAAAGGTCTGGCCGGATCTGTACTGCTCGTTGCAGACAGATACCGGCGCTTAAGTTTTATTTCGTAGACTAAAACGATCCTGCGTGGAGCTCTAAGGGAGAAGTATGATCCCGCGTGGAGCTCCCACGCAGCAACTCGAGAGATCCGAAGTGGAGGC